>JANZLC010000008.1:11802171-11825593 GCA_026413385.1 Erythroxylum gracilipes | reverse complement strand
AAAGTGAAAGTAAAGTGGAAACTAAGACTAAGGGGTTATATTAAGATAATTAATATATGAATAAAAACAAATTATCATTAAATATTTAACACAAAGAAAAAGCAGACGGAAGCGCAAAACTAAAAAGCAAACGGAAGCCCAAAACCATTTTGGTAAGGTTGAAGAAAGCAAAATGAGACGAAGCAGTGAAACCCAAAGTAATACGCAAGCACAAGTCAAGTAAGACGAATCGAAAGACAAAAGACAGATGAACCAGAGTAATAAAAATAACAGCTAAGAAAGACAAAAGCAAGACGAAGGGAAAGCTAAGAAATGGAAACAAAGACAAAGCGGCAAGTAAGACGAGGCGGTTTAATGTAGAAAACTGTTTCTTATATTAAGATAATTAGTAAAAGTAAGATGAAGTACATAGACAAACGTAAGATGAGACGATAATTAGAAACTGATTTAGCTGTTGTGCAACTTAATTAATTAACGCTTTCGTCTAATTTTGTCGTCCGTCTCATTTTTTATTCCGGCCTTCCATCTAATTTCTGCTTGTGCTTCCGTCTATCTTGTTATTGTCTGACTATTACTTTGTACTTGTTCATTCTGTCTTATTTTTACTTGTTCATTCCGTCTCATATGTTTCTGCTTCCGTCTTACTTTCTTGTTCCATTATTTTTACTACTATATATATTAAATGTGTATATATTTACTTGACATGTAAAAATAGTGCACAAGAAAAACCAAGACGAAGCAAAAGCTAAGAAAGAGAAAAGTAAGACGAAGGCAAAACTAAGAAGGGAAAACTAAGACGAAGCGGTTGAATGTAGAAAAGCGTTTCTTTTATTAAGATAATTATTAAAAATAGAATGAAGTACATAGAAAAACGTAAGACGACGGGAAAACTAAGAAGAACGAAAAATTGAACGTAGAAAAGCGTTTCTTCGAAAGAACCTTATGCTAGGTTCTTTCGAAGTCTTCAACATATTCCATCGCTTGAAAATAACGAAATTATTCTCAGATGTTTTCCTGGTCTTGATCAACGCGTTTATATCCTCATATCCAGGTCAACACTCACTCAGGTCCGAGTTATAGAATTCAACTGCTTCAATATCATCTTTTATTTCTGCGAGATGAATCAGAATGGCATCATGACATCGCTTGAAAATAGCGAAATTGTTCCAATATGTTATCGTGGTCTTGATCAACGCGTTTGTCCAAATGTTGAATAAAACCGTAGGGCATCTGTACTTACAATAAAATAAAACCTGCACGAAAGGAGAACTTTAGGCCACAACACCTGCAGAGAAACAAAACAACACAAAGTTAAAAAGGGCAAAAAATAAAGGAAAAACGATAAAGGAAAACTTAAAACTTACCAAAGTAGAAAGCAAAACTCGAAAACAAAACCGCAGGCCATGTGTGTTGAACAAAACCGCAGGCCATCTATACACACAATAAAACCTGAATGAAAGTCGAAGGAAAAAGCACAAAGCCAAAAAGGAAAGCAAAATCAAGCAAAAACGAAAACTTACCACACCTGCCGGAGAGAAGCTATAACACCTGCAGAGAAACAAAAGAAAAAACGAGAACTTAACAACACAAAAATAAGAAGGTCAAAAAATAAAGGAAAAAGGAAAACTTATCACAGCTGCAGAAAAACAAAAGAAAAAACGAAAACTTACCAAAGCCGAAAGGCAAACTAGAGACCACACCTACCGGAGAGAAACTGCAACACCTGCAGAGAAACAAAACAAAAAACTGAGAACTTAACAACACAACGACAAAAAAGGACTTCACAGCTGCAGAGAAACAAAAGAAAAAACGAAAACTTACCAAAGCGGAAAGAGAAACACCTGCCGGAGAGAAACTGCAACACCTACAGAGAAACAAAAGAAATAATCGAGAGCTTAACAACACAAAGAGAAAAGCAAAAAAATAAAGGAAAAAAGAAAAAGGAAAACTTACAAAAGAAAAAACTAAAACTTACCAAACTCAGAAGAGAAAGACCTGCCGGAGAGAAACTACAACACCTGCAAAGAAACAGAAAGGACAAAAAATAAAAGAAAAAGAAAAAAGGAAAACTTATCACAGCTGCAGAGAAACAAAAGCAAAAAGAAAAACTTACCAAAGCCGAAAAAGAAACTCCAACCATCTGCATTGAACAAAACCGTAGGCTATCTGTACACACAATAAAACCTCGATGAAAGTAAGAGGAAAAAGCACAAAGCCAAAAAGGAAAACAAAATCAAGCAAAAACGAAAACTTACCAGACCTGTAAAGAAACAAACAAGAAAAAGAAACTGAAAGAGAAGCAGAACACGTCCAGCGCCGAGAGAGAAAACTTTGCAGAGGAAGCCAACGGCGGAGAGCTAAGGAAAGAGAGAGAAAACTTTCCAGAACTGTTCGAGGCAGAGTAATTGCGAAACTCTAGGGAGAGTAATAGAGAAAACTTTTAGGCACAACATTCAATGACCAGATAAAATGGACGAACGGGATGGATTAAGAAAGGCACAACATTCAATGACCCGATAAAATGGACGAATGGGATGGAATGCGCGGCACAACATTCTATGAACAAACATAAGCCGTCAGATTAAATGGACGATCGGGATGGATTGTTTCTATAAACAAATAGAATAGATATAAGCAGTCAGATTAAATGGATGAGCGGGATGGATTGCGTGGTCGTCCATCTCAACTCGTCCTTTGTTTATATACTTAATAAGAATTCTCCATACAGCATCTTCTTTGTCACGTTAAACAAAAACTTTTACAGTTGTCTTATTTTATTACGAGTAAAGGATAACTTTTTGTGTTCAAGATTAAGGAAAACTCTCACAAAAGTGTAATTCATGCAATTTTTTCAATTGAAATAATAGTATAATTATACAACTCAAAACATTCATTTCTTACACTAATAAATAAAGGTTTGATATGTATTATGTAATGCTCATATGCACTTTTTAACCTTTTAAAACTTTTAACAACTTTTGTATATGATAAATATTTCTTAGACAACTTAATTATTGTCTATTTATACTTGAACCAACCCAAATAGTTGTTAAACACACAATTTAATCATTAAACGGGCTAAATTTTGGGCACGTTTATCTATCTTAATAACCCACCTTTGGTTAGCCTATGTTTGTTTGGTCGAGAGTTTAGCTAGCTTATTCGCTAATAGACAAGACTTTATTTTAAAACCTTTTGTTCCTTAGTCCACTTAACTTATCCTAACCCTTAGGCTATGTTTGTTGGGTGGTTATTAATGGAATGAAATGAAATGTAATATTATTTCATTGTTTTAGAGGAGAGTTTATAATAAAATGAAATATAATAAGATAGAAATAGAGAGTTTTACATTACATCTCATTCTATCATAAACAATAAAAATAAGCTACCTCCAATTTGGGGGTTTAGGTTGGAATGTAAAATTATAAACAACGTTTAACTATATTACATTATGAACTCTTCTATCCCTCTCAAACAACAATTTCTAATATTACATTAATTTACATTTTATTAAATTAAAAACCTTACATCAAAACAAACATAGCCTTAGGCTAATCGAACCTTTTGATAAACTAAGTTAAAAACTTCAACCCCTAAATCTTTTCAAAGATAGAACTCGTTGGTTGATAAAAACTACTACAAAAGTTTGCTTTAAGATTAAGGGATTTTATTTAAATATCAAAACAAAATTCCTCTTAATTATGAAATAATTTAGGCATTACTTCCAATAGACAAATATTTATACAGTGATTGAACCCTTGATTAATTGAAGTAACCAAGATAATGTTATAAGAAAGATAAATTGTGTGCTTGATTCATTCTCAGTTTTTAATTCTTCACTTAAATTTTCTCAAAACTCTCTCAAGTTGAATATGTGTACTATTTTGCTCGTTTTCTCTGTCATTTGATTGCTTTATATATTCAATCAATTCATTTGTTAACTTTCTCCTTCTATTAAACTCCACCTTTCAATTAGTGTTTAATTTCATTCTAATAGAGCTATTAATATCAGCAAATACAAATTTATTAGTAATAATATATTTTCTTACCATTAAAATAACGGGTTTGGAGCTCATTTAATCTAACAATTATTAATTGGATACTTGAGTAATTTTTTTAACTAAACATAAATAGAAAAGTGGTCAATTTTAGTAATAGTAAGAACGCTTAACGTAAGACATATTTGACCATTTTCTAAAGACACTAATTTGTACATAAATGATAAATTTTCAAATATGTGAGAAGGTAGATTACATTCCTCAAACAAGGATTTTGATTGGATATTATAGTGCTTAGCTTTAAAAAATGAACATTTAAAACACATTTAGAGGATTCTTTTCGATAATATAATCTAAAATGCTAAATTTTGAATTATTCACCCAAATAAGAAAGGTAAAAACATAAGTTAAAATTTGATATCATAAAATAAAAAATGTAACTCAATTGTGTGTGTCAATTGTGTGTGTGTGTATATATATATATTCAAAACATAATGCTTTTAAATGACCACTTCATTTCTTAAGAGTTCAGTTAACGTCTTGATATTACAAAAACAAAGAATTTAATATTTATTTATAGACTATTAATGGAAGTCGCTACATTTTGGTAACAATCAACTTTAAAGGGGAACAAAAATATTTCTTTAATAAATTTAATAACACTCTCCTCAAAATTAATGTTAAAAATGACATTGTAAATAAAATTAATTTTTTAAGAATTTCTTTGAATAAAAGGTTTTGTGTTTGGTGAATTATTAAAGAAACAATCATGAGATATGTAGTGAAAAATAAAATATTTATTCAAATTTTTATTAAAATTAGGAAATTCATTTTAAAACTAATTTTTCTCCAAACATGATTTGAAAAAGTAGTTTTTAAAAAAACTTACTTCTCTCCCATAATTCCAAAAAATTAACCAAATAGCTTAAGAATTTCTTTATAATGTTACTTTTAAACCTTCCATGCACCAAATTAATTAATACTATTTGAAAACAAATATTATGAATTTATTAAAATTTTTATATGAGGTAATAAATTTAAAATTGTTTAAAATTTAAAAAAAAAATCAATTTAATGTGTAACTTTTAAAATTTTGGTAATTAACCTTTAAAGACTCGTTATACTCAAGTTAAAATATTATTTTTACTAACTTCTTGTTGGTGAGATTAACAGACACTTACATGATATTTAATAGATAAACTAAAAAATGCTATGTTTTATTTTGAATTATACAATTTTTAAAATATTAGTCATTAAATTAATTTTTAAAAGTTTGAGTGAAATTAAAAATAATCATAAAAAGATTAAACACTTTTAAAGTTATTATCCTTTTCATATATACTAAAAACTTTAAAACGGTTGCACGAAATTAAGGTAAAAAGCATGTGAATAAAGTTGAAAACAGGACGGGAGGTCATTATTCATTACAATTCCCATGTCCCTTGCAAGTTGCAAGTAATGGTGGTTTTCAAATTAATTGCTTATATTGAATTAAAAAGGAAAGCAACATTGATGCCATGTAAGACATTAGATGATAATGACCTTATAAAGCTATCAATTATTTGTAAAGTTACAAGGGGTCCAAGCCCTAAGGTAAATGCTACCCCACCAAATCATTCACACATCATTTGTTCAAAGCCCATTTCATGTTAGCCCACACAAGCCTTCTTTTTGCGTACCATTACTTACTCATACGGCCGAAAAGTTTACAAGATTGTGATACAAATAATTAAAATGTGAAGGAAGAAAACCAGTTGAATGACTCTTCCTTGTCCTCTCTGCTGGCTCTCTAGGTTGTCTCCTTCTCAGCCGGCCTTTTGATATAGTTCAATTAAATCAATCCCAGGATCGTCCAAAGATCTCTCCTTTCATTGTTCTTCTTCTGAACTCGATCTGGTTTTGATTGAATTATATGGTAGCTGAATTGTTTATCCGTCTGGGCAACGAAAGTTTTTGCTTTTTAGTCTATAAGTGAAGGAAAGTTTTATCTTTTTGCGCTATTTCACGAGGTGGCTCGATCTGATTTTGGGTCTAGATTGGTGGCTTTGATTTGATTTTGTGACTGGGATTAGGAAGTATTGGTGGGTCTGATTTGGGATTGAATTTGGTTCAATCTTTTCTGGGTTTGATTTGAAATGGTCCATTTCCATAGCTCCATCTCGGTCTGCAACTCCGTTGACCAATCGACAGCAGTCATGGCAAATTCTGTGAATTCCAATGAACTGTGTCCGAAATCAAGGCAGAACAACAATCATGTGTACAAGAATAGGAAAACTACCACTTGTTCTAATTGTTTTAGCATTCCCGTCTGTGACCGTTCTCGATCTGCTGTTATTGATCTTGTGATCTTGATTGCTGTTATTTGTGCGTGTGCGTTCTTGTTGTTTCCTTACATCAAGCTTATCATTGAATTTGTCGGTGCCATCCATTATGTGGTTAAGGAGGAGGTCTTGAGAAATCCAATGCTATATGGATCTATAGGGATTAGTACCCTGTGTTTTACAATAGCTGCCTGGATAGTGCTTTTATGTACAACCAGGAAATGTGGAAATCCAAATTGTAAGGGCCTGAGAAAGGCGGCGGAATTTGATATCCAGTTGGAGACTGAGGAGTGTGTGAAGAATTCTAATGGTGTTCTGGTCAAAGATGGAGTTAAAAAGGGTCTGTTCGAATTGCCTCGTGATCACCATCGTGAACTGGAGGCTGAACTCAAGAAGATGGCACCACCAAATGGAAGAGCAGTTCTTGTGTTCCGGGCGAGGTGTGGCTGTTCTGTTGGGAGATTGGAAGTCCTAGGTGCCAAGAAGCCAAAGAAGATCAAGAAGTAGGATCCGATACAGTTTTTAACTTTATAGAGACATATACCAATACAGGAGTAGAATCATAAGGTAAAGAGGAATTCTTCTCAGCAATCTCCTCAAAAAGCTACCTTGTCTTTAAATAATCTCATGGAAATAAGTTGTAAGGTTATATATACATTTTGTTACAGTGGAAAATTTAAGAATCCTTTCTTTCGTCAACTTTATTTGGCATAAATGTAGTTTTTACCTTAGGAGTCCTGTCTTAGGCTCTTTTCTTCTTGCTTTTATATCCCTTACGGAGTTTATTATGTGTGTCTACGCTATAGGACGTTCTGGTTGCTGTGCAATGTCCACATGTTTATTCTTTAGTGCTCGCATATTCCAAGGTAAGAATTTGGTCATAGGGATGAATACAGCATTTTATCTTCAACTAGGAATTGAGCATTTGCAGTCAGTCCCTTTCTGATGATTAAAGACTGTTCAGTTGGTTACATGTCGTTAAGCTTTTCACATGGTTTTAGGTTCATTATAAGAGATAATGATTTGGTGCGGTAGAGTAATGATTTCTTCATGAAACTAGTCAGTACTAATTATGCTGCCGTATTTACCATTTGTATAGGTCTGATCTTCCGCTTATAAATATTGTCTGTTTTAGGTTATTCATTGAGTTAAAGCTTTCACGGTTTTGCTCTTTTTACATTTAAAAAAACGTGTTTCTAAGAAGGAGATATTTGTACTTTTATAAGGCGTACTCCGTTCTTCTTTCTAATTGATGTGGGATCTTACACTCTCCCCTCTTAAGACCTAGTATTTTCGTTGATACAACGGATCTAAGAATCGGCTTTGATATCATATTAAAATTTTTAATATGAGTAGAGTGTAGAATCCATTAATAAGAATTTAGCTTAGGTTAATTATTACTAAAATGACTAAAACTAATCATTTAGTTAGTTAATTTTTACTACCTACAAATCCTTTAATATATTTATGTTTAGTTAACATGAGATACTAATATACTAAGTACATTATCTTTTGTTATTAAATTGACCCCTCAAAGAATTAACTAGTGCTCTCACTGACAGGAAACTGGAAATTTGATTTTTAGGGTTAAGTCTTCAACGAACAACCAAATAAATTGCGCATTATGAATGGTCTGAGAATTTGCGAAGGATAAAGTTACTAAACTTTGTTATATATCCAATTTATTAGCTTGCCATCTTCTGGTACGAGGGCATTTCGATTGCCTCCTTAAGGTGAAGTATGCATATCTTACAAGTCTGAGGATCATGTCCCAATGTTTTATATTAAATATGTTTTTGTACTATTTTATAAATATGTTTTTGTACTATTTTTGAGGTTTAATCAAGATACCGGCTAGCAAGAACCATAAACTTGGTCCCTTTCTTGATAGCCTGAATTATATCTCACTCGAAGCTCATCTTTTCAACTCCCTTTCCTACACTTGTTTACAAGTCATACATCCAACTTCGGTTTGTGTATTTGCGTCAAAAGAAGTTGAATGCCTTCATATTTTGGTTTTATTGGTAGACAACATTGAGAATGAGGGAGTTGAATTATTCTAATTTATTTCTCTTCTCTATTCTCTATGACTATGTTTGGTTGAGATTTATTAATAGAATGAAATAAAATGTAATATTATTCTATCGTTTAAGAGGAAGATTTTAATATTATTCTAACGTTTAAGAAGAGGATTTATAATAGAATGGAATATAATAAAATGAAATGGAAGATGAGAGTTTCATATTACATCTCATTTCTTTCTAAACAGTAAAAATGAAGAACTTTCAATTTGGAGAGTTTATAATGAAATGTAAAATAATAACAATCCTTTCTGGATTGTTTTACGGCGTGTCAGGGAATTCCAGCATGCGCTTCTCAGTGACCAAGCTCTTCAGGGTCGTCCAACAAGGGAGGAGCAGTTGGTTACTTGGCTACCTCCACCATTAGGATGAGTAAAAGTCAATTCTAATGGTGCGTTTCGATCTTCAATTAATCGAGTTACAGCGGGCGAAGTGGTTAGAGATTGTGTGGGCAACTGGATCCATAGGTTTGCCTACAATATTGGGATATGTTCGGTCATTTCTGCTGGGCTTTGGGGTATTTTCCAAGGCCTCCAACTTGTTTGACTCGAATTTAGCAGTTAATGCTCTCACAGGGAAGGCTTCTGGGGATGGCATAGATCAGCAGCTTTTGTCTGCCATTCGATTATTCTTGGACAGACCTTGGGTTGTTCGATTCGTTCACATCTATAAGGAGGGTAATCGTTGTGCTGATTGGCTGGCCAATCACGCTTTTCAGTTGGATCCTAGGATTCATCTTTTCTCGACGCCTCCTTTGAGTTATTCTACCATTTGTATGGAGGATATTTGAGGGGTCTTTTTTCCGCGAATGTGTCCTATTTAGCTATTCTCTAGGACTTTGCCCTCATTTTTCATCAAAAAAATAAATAAATAACTTTACACTATATTACATTATAAATCCTTCGTCCAATCAACATTTTACTATATTACATTATGGATCCTTTCATCCCTCTCAAACAATAATTTTCTAATATCACATTTATTTACATTCCATTCTATTATAAATCATTCTATTCCATTATATTTAATTTTATTAAAAATATTACATCCAATTAAACATAACCTAAGGACTTATACACGCGTTACAAGTCTATCGATCTATACTTTCAGAACTTTGTTCTTACTCTTAATTTTTTCATTTTGCTAAATTATGTTCTTAGTCATTGGGTCACTGATTGTAAACCAGGATGATAGAGGATTAACCAAATTGAATTCTCAGTGCATTGGTTCAATGGGCATTACAAACTTTTTTTCTTTATCGATTTCTGATATTTGACCGTAACATCCCTTTTTTGTGCTTAGGTAGATATCCCCACACAAGACTAGAAGTGAACTTGATGGTTCCGTGCTAACTACTCTGTTTTTCGATTCATAGATGTAGGTTCTGTACTTTGACGCGATTTTCAGTCCAGTTCGCATATCTATGTATTTATACAAGTGTGTGTGTACACATGAATGTATGGAGGGCGAGCTTGCAGTGGAATATATTAGGGCAGTTGCAAATTTTTGTTAACCAGTAGTCTACATTGTATGCAATTTAAAATATTCCTGTCAAGCTTGATTTCCCAACTTCTGCATTCAATTATGTGCCATAGAGACAGGTCTAAGTCTGTTTACAGGAACGTCAAGAATTTTCTTGTGCCATGTTACGGCTAGTAGCATTTCAGCAACATCTGATGCATTTAGTAATGATGCCAGATGCTTTAACCTTTGATGTACTAGTCCACAATGCCGGCAAAAATTTTATTATCCCCAAAAGTGGTATCCCCTATCTATGTTGTCTCTAGTTTTTGGTGATTTCCGAATGCAGGAACATTATGTAAACCGGTAAACTAAAATGTAGTCAACCTAAATTATATATTTTAGATAAATTATATGACTTGACAATCAACTGATAGTTACAGGTTTTATTAATTCTTCTTTTTTAACTCATTCTTCTTCAAAGTTTCATAAAAGTTTCATTTTCGTGAAAGATTTTATGAAGAATCTATTTAACCAACTGAAGCTGCAAAATCTGTTCACTTTGGTGTCTATGTTACGAGCTTACACAGCAAATGGTGCTTAGGCACCCACAACTCGGTTACCACAAGCATAATTCTTCCTTTTTCGTTTCGAAGTCTGTGAATCTGCAACCAAAATTATGGTCGGATTTTAATGGTTGAAAGGAGAAACGACTATATTAGACGTCGGCAATGGTTTGTCTTGATATAGTGATTTTAACACCCGTGAAAGCTGCTGACTTTAACTCACCAGAAAGTTCAAAGTAAGCTGGTTCTCAGGCCTGATAACGTGTACAACGACACAAAAGGATAGTGCTTAGGTTGATGGCCATAGCAGAGTCGTGTGGTTTGATCTGACTTGAGAGTCCCGTACTTTCTTATGCCCACCACCGCCGCCACCACCAATTCCAATCGAGTTTAGCGCACGAGTTTCTCCACCCCCACAACGAGAGGCTACCTTTGCCTTACTCTTCCCTTTCCTCACTTTTGGTGAGATTATTCTTTCCCCTGCCCCGTTGCTATCATTTTTTTACGATTCAAATTTGCTTTTATCATCTAAGAAAGACATTTACCTTAACGACGCTGATTTAAAACCATGATGCTAACCGCTAGGCTATTCTCAAAAACGAGAAAGCAACGTAATCACAAGACTGCTGCTGTAAAATTAAAGATTATAAAGGACTTATTTGATAATCAGCTAATTACATTAGTTAACAGTTGATTGTTGATTATATTGGCTAATTTGACCAGTCGATTACATTAACTGTTTGTAATTTGATATTTGATAAAATTAACTATTTATTATTAGCTATTTATATATAAAATGATTCATGAGGACTTGATTTTAAAATAAATTATAAGGGTATGAATATTATATATCTTAGTATTTTGTTGAATATTCTTATAGGAATTTAAATTTTAGAATATTAAATTCTACAAAAATTAAGTTTATACTTCTAATAAAAAATATAGAACATATAATAATAATAATAATAATAATAGGAACAACAATAACAACAATAAAATAATAATAATAATAATAACAACAACAATAATAACAATAAGAATAATAATAATAATAACAACAATATCAATAATAATAATAATAAATATGTTAACTTTAACTTAATTGTTGTTAACTTGGATATGTTTAAGGACAAATATACAAAATTACATACATAAAGTAAATTTAACTTAATAAATAAAGAAAAAATTTCTTCATTAAGTATGACTTAAATATGACATAGTCATTTAGTATTTTTAAAATAAATAAGTTTGACTATTCACTTAACATGTCAACTTATATATAGTAGAAAATTTTTCTTCCTTTTCTAATTTACAAAACAAAGTTTAACTTTAAATATTTATTAAGACATTAGAGAAATACTTTGTTGATGTTTAAGATTAAATTGTTAAACATTTAACTAATTCATTTCAATTTGAATATTATCTTGTTAAATATAAATATATACAAACAATTACAAGTTTCAATTTTCAATTTTCAAACTCAAATTTTTCAATCTATTTATTTTCTTCTTCAATTTCCAATGCCTAAATTACATTCATATTGAGTCTAACTTACTTACACATTTCTAACTTTTAAACTTAAAATTTTCAAATATCAACTCAACATTAATTTTAACAATTCCAACTTTCAAACTATTCATAAATTCCATGACACAACATAATCAAAACATTGTGCAAATGCAATTTAGGAATAGAAAAAAGGCAAATCAAAGAACACAAAAAATCAAAAATTGCAAATTGGTTAAGTGGTCAAGTCGGATAGGATTTTTTAGAAATGGGTTAAAAAATCATATCTAAAATTTTTGGTTTCAATAATACGCAAGTAGCGATCAGTGATGGTGGAGAAGAGCAGGGGCTAGGTGTGGTAGAGAGGGAGAGTAGCAGGCGGAGGCGCGGTAGAGAGGGAGATTAACAGGCGGCGGAGGTGCAGTGGAGAGGATGAGCAGCAGGTGGAGGCGCGGTGAAGAGGGAGAGCAACAGGCGGGGAGGCGCAGTGGAGAGAGAGATCAGCAGACATGAGAAGACGACAATGAGTGAAAAATCGTTGCGAGGATTTAGAAAAATTTTTGAAAGTGAAAAAGGTCTAAGGGTAGGCAGATTTGGCATATATGTTTAGAATAATCAGCTCAAGTAGCTTGTTATTTTTAGCTCGTTGAGTTGGCTGACAACAAATAAACACATTTAATAACTATTAGATGAAATCAAACCGCTAATTTTTAATCAATCAATTAATTTTTAACTGATCAGCTACTATCTAAATAAGGCCAAATAATTCTCAAAATATCTATTCATCTTCTTGCTGGCGTTGTTCTTATGTCGTTAAAACAAGAGGAACTATAATAACTCTTCTCCGTAGGCCGTCATTGGGCATCAAGAACCGACAAATTGGACACGGCCCTTGCACAAGTTCTTTCTCATGCATAAAGCAACCTTAATCGGAAACCTGCAGAGACCAAGGCCCATGTACTTCTTCCGAGTTAGCTTCCTTACTCTCCAAATCCAACGAAGGAAGTCCAATGTCTATTGTTATTTCCTCAAGGTTTCTCAGTTACTTTGTGTTTGTACCCTTAAGAGGGACGTACGAATAAAGCAAGCAATAGCTTTTACTCAACGGAACATACATGATTCTATATGTACGATGACCAGCACGCCACATAAACCTACAATAGGTTAGTGAATGAGTATGTATGCTGTATAAATATTTTAAAAGGCCGGAAATATTTTTAATAAAATATTATAGAAGAAAAATAAGTGAAACAACCGAAAATGGAGCAAAACAAATGCAAAATGAAACCGGTTTGATCAACCATAACATGACAATGGTCCTAAGATCCGGTTCGATCTAAGCAGAACCAAATTCTCAACCGAAAATGGACCAAAAGAAATGCAAGATGAAACCGGTTTGATCAACCATAGCATGACAATGGTCCTAAGACCCGGTTCGATCTAAGCAGAACCAAATTCTCAAAATCTCGAGCACTGCCCGCAAGAAACACAGAAACAAAAGAACGAGACGCAGAAACACGCTGGAGAGAGAAACAAAGTCTTTCGTCTGCGTGTGGGCATATATTATACAAGTATTCTTTGTCGAGTTTTAAAGGTCTCATTCATTCCAAATTTCTCTTTCTCCACTCCGACCTTTTACTTGTTACCTCGCCTGGAGCTTGACAATGGATTTGCCAGATTCGTATCGGGTCGACATCTTCGAGATTTACCAGAAATATTGTGGTAACTTGTTGAACCCTTCATTGAAGAATTTGTTCTAGGCTTTTAGATTGGTTTCTGGCTGTTTGATGAAATGGGGCAAGTTGATGTGGCCTAAAGTTTGTTTCTTCACGTGAAAGACGCAAATTTTATTACTTTCTGGTTGGTGGGTTTTTGCATAGTTTGATTATAAAGTATGCTGTAATTTATAACTTGCATAGTTTAATTTGACCACTTGTATGCAAATTTCAACTCCATGATGTCTCCCATAAGAAGGAAAGGTGGATTTTGGTTTAAATTGGTTAATGTTATTAGGTTCTTTAGTCCTTATAGGCGGTTGTAACCAAAGCTTTTAGGTCCAGTCGAATAACATATTAAATGATCTACTTCTTTCTCAGGCTCCAGCCTATGTACTGCTGCTTGTTTTCTTGCTCTCTGAAACTTCTTCTTATTCTTCTTGTTCTTCTTCCTCCACCTTTACCTTTTCTTTCTTTTTTCTTTCTTTCTTTTTTCTGTTTTCTCCTTCTTCTTTCTTGATTTCTTGACGCAATTACGAATCAGTCCAGTTAGAAGACAATAACTCAATTTTAACCGCATCAGCCTTTTACATTTTGCATTTGTTTGTTACTTATAGACATAATCGAAATTAATATAGCAGAGTTTTCTCGCGTGACACAGTTTAATGCCTATTTTATGTGTTTCCATGGATTTTCACATCTTATTGGTTCCTGTTGTTAATTCCAAACTTTTATTGCAGATATTAGATCAGGAAAAGCATATGAAGAGGCAAGCAATGGTCAAGGTGATGAAGCACAAAGGAGTAAATCTTCAAGGGATGCATTAGTGCAACTTTTGAAGTTTGTTGAGTTAAAGGTTCATACAAGGTATTCATTCATAAATGATCATACAAACTGGTGGAATTTCAAATGCTTTTAAGAAGACTCTAAAGTACACTTTCTTGGACCAATTAAACTTCCCTTCAGTGCTTTTGTCGTGGATTGATAATGTGGTTCTTATGGATTAAGGTTGTAAAAAGTTATTGGAGTCCTTGTCATGCGGAATGATGGGGGTCTTAATCTTCTTTGTCAATTTTCTCAATGAAGGAGGACAACAATTAATTGAGGTATTAATAGGTTCATACAAGTTGTCTTCAGGTTTTGAACAAGTTAATCTCTTAATTGGTTGATTTTTGAGTTGTTTCTGTGGATATCGTAGATTGTCTTGTTAATAGCACAGTAAGTGCTAGTTGGAATGCATGCTGGTTATGCAATATTTCTGTAGTTGATTTAACCAATCCCCAGGTATTGCTTGTCTATCAATAAAATCTTCCAACACCTGTTGAAGTTTTTGTCTGTCCATTTTAAACCTGTTGAATTTGATGTCAAATGCCATGTTGATGCTGAAGAAAGTATCCTTTATATCTAATCGTTACACATTAGCTTATTGCCATTCTGTTTCTCAGTTGTCCTGATAAGTGATATTTTTTTCCTTGGACAGGATTTCAGTTTTTGATGAACTTTTTAAACTAATGTCAAAGCTGGGGTATATGGTATGTTTCCTTGGAATTTGGCATCCTAAAATAATGAAATATTTTTTTTTTCCTGAACTTCAAGTTATAATTGGATAGTGAATGAACTGTTGTATTCATCATTATTCTTTATTGTGTTTTAGGTGGATTTCTATGAATTTGCACGATTCTATGACTTTGTTTTCTTTATGTGTCGTGAAAACGGACAAAAGAACATTAGTAAGTTATTATGGTCTTGTTACTTCTCACTGTATGGCTCTGTAACTGTTACAAGTTTTGCATTTTGATTTTACATTCACATTTTCTACACTCTTTTCCTTCTTTCCCCCAATCCCCCTTTGTTCCAATATTTTGCAGCTGTAAGCAAGGCAGTTATGGCGTGGAAATTAGTTTTAGCTGGGAGGTTTCGATTACTAAAGCAATGGTGTGAATTTGTTGAGGTACCAATGATAGCAAACTGACCTATCATGTGTAATTTATGATATTTAGTTTTATCCTTTTCCTTACAGTAATAGGCTTCTCTTTTAAAATTGGCACGTGTTATTTACTATGAGTACAAGAATCGGTTAGAATTGAGGTCACAAGAATTGTCTAGTTTTGACAAAATAAAGCATCCCTTGGATTTATCTCAGGAAAATCAGAGACATAATATCTCTGAGGATACTTGGCAGCAAGTTTTAGCTTTTTCTCGGTGTGTCCATGAGAATCTCGAGGGATATGATCCCGAAGGTACAGATTTTAGTTCTTTGTTTTAAAATAAAGTGAGATTCAAGGTTAACAAGTTTTCTTTCCCTCCTCGTCTCCTTTCACAGTCTCTTTGTTTGTATTTCTTTTCGACGCATGTTTGATGTTTAAGGTATTTTTGTTGTTGGCTTTATATGATTGTAACAACAAATCTCTATTGTTCTAACAAGATGTGTGCTTTTGAAGACTTTAAGGTTATGAAACTGAAATGACTTTGACAACTTGCTGAAATGTTTGCGGATGGATTTTGTACATCCAGTTTTATTTGTTTTCGTTTGTATGTGCTGTTGGCGTTTGTGAAGAAAGAAGTAATCTTTTTTCTTATTTTGCACAACAAGTGCCTTTGAATATATACACAAGTCCTAGCTTAATTTAGGTAACTAAAATATTTCCTATTTACAGCAATATCCCCTATTTACAACAATTTCCTAAAGTAAATATCCATGATATCCTCTTATTTCCTATTTTATGATTAGGAAATAATTTCTCCTAAATCACTGTTCTGATTTTCATCAGATCCAAACATCTCTAACTCTAAAGCTCAGAAAAGAAAATCCTTTGGATAAATTCAAAACCTCCTTGATCTTTAAACAAACATAGATTTTTCAAGAGATTGTGGAGTTTCAAAATCCATCTCAAATTTGCAACATAGAACCAAACGTTCTCTAAGACATTCACAATAAGGGCCTGCACATTAAGCAACAAATATATTTGTCAATTAAAACACACACCTTTGTTTCCCCTCACTCCATGCCACCCCATTAGGAACATAAAAACACAGCCAATTGTTTGTCCTTGATGGATAGGAATAGTTTTGAATTAAGAATATGCAATATAGTTTCCAAAAGCAAGTTCAACAAACAGAAAACACTTCAGTAAAATTTAATTTATAAATAAACATGTAAAGCGTGACAGTGAAATATACCCGAGTATCCAAATTCTTGGTCATACCAATAATGAACCATGCTATCATGGTTCTAGCAGCATCCTCATTAAATAATAGATGTAAGATCTGAGCTTATGCCAAAATCCAAACCATAATCCTAATCAACATCAATCACCACTTACAGATGATAAGTTCAAGGGCAGGATTCACATGTGAGGTTGCCTGAACTCTGGTATTTGCATTCTAAAATTATTTTTTGTACTTTATAATCATTTCCATATTGGATATTGTCCTTAAAAAAAATAAAGAAGGCTTCCTATTTTTACCTGATGAGCAAGTGCATAAGCCATGGCTCTCTCCCTCTTAGCTGCAGCCTCCTGTCTCTTTAGCAACTTGGCTTGAATTTCTTTAACAGATCCTACACTGTCACACCAACCTTCCTGTGACACAAGAAAAGTGGTGCCAAGAACTCACTAAGTATGAACAAATCAGAAAGCAACTTTGTGCAACTAAACAGTTGCAATATTTTCATAATCTTTAGAGTAAGAGTAGAGAGAGAGCAAAGAACTTTAGCATAACGAACCTCTATTTCTCGAACTCGAGCTTCATTTGCAAGTTGTTGTTGAAGTTTTTGTTGAGAAGTTTGACTCTCCAATGCCAAGCGAACACGCCTTGCCCGTACACGAGCCTGAACTCTCACTAAAGCTTGCATGCAGCGCAGAGTTATTGCAGCCTGCTTTCTCACAGCATGCCCCCTTACAAGGGCTTGGAGCCTCACCAGTCCTTTTAAAGCCTTTAGAGCTCTTCTAGCCTAGTCATAAGCCAAAAAAATTTCCAACGAATTACAATTACAAAGATGAATGCACTGAGGGTGATTATTTAAAGTAATTCACCAAAATGATAATCATATTATAGGCAAAAACAAAAATCAAATCAAATTATTGTCTTCTAATTATGGTGGAGGTTTTCCATTTTCACTTAACTTCCAAGAACAGCTATTTCAAAATGGGATACATTTACACCTTTTTTGTTCCTACTCTATTGTTGTGGTTCTGGTTGTTTTCACCTTACCTTTTGAAACATATCCTAATGACATTTTTCATTTACAGGCAGGAAGATTTGGGGTGGAGGTGTGTGTGTGTGTGTGTGTGTGTGTGTGTGTGGAATTAACTCCCTTACACATCATTCAAAACCCTTGAAATATAGATTGAAATTATCTGAGAAGATAACACAAAGGAGGTAATACCAAAAATCCACGAAAAGCTGTTTGGATGCGTGTGGCAGCCCATTCTTCTCTAAATATCTGTTCATTATGAGTGCTACACTGTACTTGAAGTGAAGCTGATGGGGATTCAGAAACGTCTGGGTTAGAATGGATGCTTTGATGACTAACTGGAGTAGCAAAATTGTGATTGAACTCCTCTTGCAGCTTATCAGCGTCAATATCAACTGAGTGTTTTCTACTATTCCGATGCTTTTTAACATTTGATTTCTGCAATGATTCAAGAATAATACAAGAGAAAAGCGTCGATATAAGTAACTTTGTGTATTATGGAGTAGGAAACTTCATCTACTTTACCAAAATAAAGAATTTATTCATGAGAGAAAAAGAAATAAAATTTTCATATATTAAACAGGGACTTCACTATTGAACCAAAGGACAGAATATATTTAGTACTAATGTAACTTGTAACAAGGGATCACAATCACAGGAAAAGGTCTACATGCAAACTATGCATTTTAAACTTGTCAATGGAAACTAAGACGAAACGTAGTGCAAAGAGTATTTACAATTTCATCCTTCTCTGAAGACGGTGACTTTTCAGATTTCTTTAAGCCAACCAATGCTTTTATCCATTTCCCTGAAACACCCATGGTGCTGGTCACTTTATATTGACAACTACAGACCTGAAAAGGATCCGCATACACAATATAAGCGATGAATATTGAGACTAAAGATAGCGATGTAGGACAAATATGTACTTTAAGTTCTTTTGCATAAGACGGATAATAGATAATAGAAAATAAAAGTGAAACATCATCAATCGAGAAGGTAAATGGTATGGCAATATATCCAATCTGCTCAAATACAGACCAAAAGTACAAATAACTTGAAACTTATTTTGTGGCAAACATCAAAAGGGCCACTGACTAGCAGCAACAATGCTCATAGCAAAACAGTTATAAATCAAAAATTAAACAGAGTAAGCTTCATTCATTCCTAGTCCACGTGGTAACTGGACTTTTTCTCTTTGTACAGGGATGCGTAAGCAGTATTAGTAAACTTGTAGGTCTGGCCATAAGGGGAACTGTTGACGGCATTATCAACCAACCGCAATGCCTCAACTTTTTCCCACCCTCGTCCATTTTCTTCAAATTATTGACATATTAAACAACTTTCCTCATTCAATTACCTTACCAGTCACCAACATACTTCAGAAAAAAAAGATATATGAAAGAAACAAAAGAAACAGGAGAATGTAGTAGCCAACCTCTGAAATCAGAAAATTGGAATTATCTGTAGCTGAAAGCGTCACACTAACTCCCAACTAATAACCTGAGAAACAATTGCGTTGTCAATCACAGAAAAGCCATAAAGTTCGAGTGGCAACAAACTTAATTTAAAACGAAAATAAACAGATTGAAAAGAAATGAGGAAAAAAAAAACGTTTGAAACAAAAGAAGAAGAAGAAATGGACAATAAAGGACAAAATTCAAAGTGATGCAAATGCAGATCTATAGATCAAAACCTGCTGCAATTCATCAGAACACTAGTGTGTAGACTCTGTACTCAGAATCAGGAACCACAACAACAAGAGCCAAGGCAGATACCTTATTAGCCGCTGATCTATAAGTAAGTAAACAACTGAAAGACCGCTCTCTCATACATCAAATTCAGCATCTAGCATGAGACTGTGGAGTCAAAACCTCCAGTAAACACACACACACACAGTCCTCTCTCTGTCTAATCTATCTATCTGAATTCTTTTCTCTAAAATTCTTCTTCAATGAACTTCTAAATAGTTAATTAAGCCGGCGAAAGAAACAAAAGTAAATTTAATTAAAAATTGGGAAGAAGTGAGCGACTGTGAGTGAAAGAGTGTGAGGCCCGGAGTTGGCTAAAGTACGCCGAGGGTGCATGTTATTATTTGAAATATTATTTTTCCAGCTCAAGCGACGACGTTTTCAGAATATGAGTTTGGTTTTGGCTTCTGTACGTGTCCTGGCAAATCATGGGGCCAGTCGAGAGAGTCAATCACGGGATGCGTCATAGCTATTGGCGCGGCGATTTGCCTCCCCAGCTCACGTTAGCAACGATGGCGTCTAAAATTTTTTAGAGTAAGTTTAATATATTACTCTAGAAAGGGAGAAAAAACAGATAAAGCATCGGCATTGTTGTTTGAATTAAAGTTGAGGACTTTTGGGCTACCGAATAAAATATTTTCAGAAAGAACAAAGAAATGACATGAGAAGGCATAATAAGTGGTTGAACTCTGCAATGATTGAACACGGTCTGGTATTCTTGGGATTGTTGTTTTGCTTTGAGATGATTATTGGATTGAATTATCACCCTGATTTTTTTCCTAAATATTTTAAGAGAGTCTTAATTATAAGAAAATATTTTTAAGTCATCCATATTCAAATTAATTCTCATTTAAATAAGATAGGTCCTTAGCGGAAAGTAAAATTCTGACCTCAAGTTTTAAACAGTTGCATGCATAAAAGTGAGTTTGAACCCCTGACCTCACTTAAATCAGGAGAACTCCTTATCAACTCACCTACGCCGTGAGGTTATCACCTGGGAATTTAATTGCATTTAATATATTGAACTTAACCATAATCAATATTAACCGAAGTTTAATCTATTGAAATGACTTTTTTAAATTGAAAAACAAATGATAATGTGTTTTTTTAGGTTATAAGCTCTAAAAACGAATTGAATTTTTGTTCTTGTTAATGAATTAAGTGAAGCTCATGTTTTTTTTATAAATTTCCATTGGTAAATGTACTTTTTATTATTGGAAAAGTTATAATTTATTTAAAATTTTGATTTTATTAAATACAACTTTTATATTTAATCTTGTACTTTGTTTTTTTTTTCAATTTATGAATGCCATGTACATATATACTTTTATACTATACATGTCTATAAGTATTTAAGATAAATGGCAAAAAGGATAGACTCTTAGGATTGACGAAGCTCAACACTTACAAATTTTAAGAAATTGGAAACCGAAAGTTGAATTGCTTCATGATTCACTTCCTCTTGCAAGTGAATAATCTTGTTTATAATTGTAGAAATACACAATCAAAATGTTCAGTCTTAACCCGAGCATTGCTAAAGATTAAAGATGCTAATTTAATTTAGAGGTAGAAAGATAACCCAAACAAGAGTGTTGTATATTATATGTGACATCACTAATAACAAGCTTCAGGTGAGGTAAACTCAAACAGTTGTCCAACCTTATGTACTTGCACAAAATCTTGCTTATCTGTGAATAATGCACAATGCAAACGATAAATTTGTAAGAAAAATGTATAATACGAAACTTTGTACACTCACACTTGTATTATTTGCTTAGACTCACATATATATATACAATTGGTGAGTTGATCTTGACCATACACCTTATAAAAGGACATAATAAAAATAAATGGTAGGGATTTGTTCTGTTGTAACAACCTGTACTAGTCCAGCTAGCTAATTAACAAAAGTCTATTCTATCCTTATGAACATATGCATTGTGTGTCTCATAGGTTAAACGTTTCTGGGGTTTCTTTTCCCCCGAAGTGATTACCCCCGACTTCTTCCAGCACGATGTGGAGACTTGGGTGACTGCCAACCTTTAGACCCATACCCAGGTCCATCGGGCCCCATGGTCTACTATTTTCGGAGTTACTTGCTGGTTCCTGTGGAAATGGCGAAATTGCAGCATTTTTGAAGAGGATTTCCTGTGGCCTAACAACGATCACCGCGCAGTTACGGAATATGTTAGCTGGATCCAGCGGGTGAGAACCGTGGAATGGAGGGTGTTTGGAAACACCGAGGTAGGTGTGGGGCACCCTGTTGGATGGACAAAACCACCTGAAGGCTGGGTCAAGCTTAATACTGATGGAGCTGTTAAGTATGGTCATCGAGTTGCTATGGCGGGTGGCTTGATCAAGGATTGCCAGGGCCAATGGTGTGGTGGATTTATTCACCGACTTGGGCGGGGTCTGCCCATTGAGACAGAACTCTGGAGAGTTCAATCGGGCCTCCAACTGGCCTGGGACCTCGGGTTTCGACGGCTCATCCTGGAAGCCGATTCCCTTGAGTGATCAATATTCTCTCTTCTTCTAATTTTCTAGGGACTGATCAGTACCGTTTGCTGGCAGGTATCCGAGACCTCCTGCGACAACCATGGGAAGTGCAGCTCCAACACGTATTTCGCGAAGGAAACTAGAGTGCAGATAGCCTAGTATCCCTTGCAGCTTTAGCCAGCCCGAACCTCCATTATCTCCAGGAGCCTCTAACGTCAGTCTGGGCCCACATATGTCGTGACCAACACAGATTTTTGTACCGCAGACACTGCGATAATTAGGGCGTTTGTGTAATTTCATTTTCTTTCCCTTGTAAAAAAATAAAAAATAAATGGTAGGGATTTGTTCTATTGTAACAACCTGTACTAGTCCAGCTAGCTAATTAACAAAGTCTATTCTACCCTTGTGAAACTTTGCGTTGTGTGTTGCTGTCTAATGTAGCTACTGTCCTTGAAAATTGTCTGTAGCTTTTCTCTTTCATCTCTCGAGTCTTCTTCTCTGTAGCTTTTCTCTTTCATCTCTTGAGTCTTCTTCGTTAACAAAATTAACACCAAATTCACATAATTGTCCTACATAAATAAGATTTAACGAGAGTTTGAGAATAAGAAAGGTTTTAGGTAACTATAATGTGAGTGTGTGAATAGTACCTGTATGTTGTACATCTATAGTAAAATTATCAACTGTGTGAACAATTTGTGAAATAGATGGTATTGTTAAAGATTAAAGAATGGAAGAATATGAGGTTATATGATTCTAACAGGCAGAATTGTGATTCCAAGAATTTGAGATACCTAATGTGACAAATAAGGCAGATGAGAAGATTGTATCAGAATTTGGTTGAAGTTGTTGAAAAATGACATGGAAGTCCTTTAAAGAGAATTTAGGATAGGTGTTTTATATAAGCCTCTCAGTAGCAGCAACAGCGGTGGAAGCAGGTTGGAGAAACTTGGAATAATTACCTTGTCCAAAGTTCTGTTTGAGTAATTTTCTATATTCAAATATGTGATGTCTAGGCTTTTTGCAATAGATACAAGACCTTTATTGTAACGCCCCATTTAGGGGTTAGAATAGTAAAGAAATTTGGTACGTTTTACGATTTCTATTTGGATCTTGGCATGCATTCATGGCATTTTTCGGGTACATAAAAATTATCTTAATACAGTCCAAATCAATCTGAAGTTTTATTAAACCAATATACCCGGAAAATGCTATGAATGCATGCCAAGATCCAAATAGAAATCATAAAACGTACCAGATTTCTTTACTATTCTAACCCCTAAAATGGGGCGTTACAACTCTTCCCTCCTTAAGAAATTTCGTCCTCGAAATTTA
>JANZLC010000008.1:11761472-11771952 GCA_026413385.1 Erythroxylum gracilipes | reverse complement strand
TTCTTCATCAGTTGATATAAAACAAGAAATATTTTGACTTTGTAAATCTTCTAAATTGATTTTGTAAAGATTGTTTCATCTTTTGGCAGAAAAGAATATGGACCCATCCTTGTTTTTGACTACACAAGAATTTTGATAGAAGGACCCTTCAAAACCATAATCACATAATTGACTGACACTAATCAAATTATGTTTTAAACCATCAACTTGCAGAACATTATCAATAGTAGCAAGAGAATCTTTACTAATTTTACCGATTCCAATTATTTTGCCCCGCTAGTTGTTTCCAAAAGTTACCGATTCTCCCTACTTATACTGAAGATCTAGGAACATAGACCTTCTTCCTGTCATATGTTACGAGCATCCACTGTCCAAATACCATTGGTGCTGGCTACTTTTTCCAAGGAAGGATATATGCAGAAGATATTATGTGTCTCTTAGATACCCATATTTTCTTAAGTTCTTTAGGGTTAGTTCTAAGATGATTCATAGAATGTTGATGATGCAACTGATGAAATTTCTTCCTATAAGGAGCAAAACTCTTTTTATGCTGATTATTGCTTTTAACAAACCCTAATCTCGTCTTATCATTAGGGTGTCTGTATCTTCCTATTATATCGTTTATCTTCCTCGTACTCTCCGTAAATGTTGATAGATTAGCTAAAAGACTGTTAATCCTTTGTTTTAGCTGATTGATCTCCTCAAATCTATCTACAACTACCTTTTTCTTCATCTCGTCTACTTGTTTCTTCAGGCAGATGTTTTCCTTCTCTAACACTTGCATGTTCTTCAAGTTTTCTACGTACTTTTTCTTTACCAACTTATACTGCTTAAGTATTGCATGAGAATCTTCTAGTAATTCTGAATATGCATCTTATAATTCACTAAATTTTGAGGTTACCTCCTCGTCACTTTCTTTTTCGGCTACTAGGCAAATGTTAGCTTGTACCGATGCCTCTGAGTCAGTATCTGATTCAGATGATTCCAGATTTTTCCAAGTTATCATCATGCTCTTCTTGTTTTCTCTATTCTTCTTTGGTTTTCTTTTCAGCAATGGACATTCGGACTTGTAGTGTCCAGGTTTATTGCATTCATAGCAGATGACCAATGTTTTCTCACTCTTGCTTTCATCTTTGCTATTCTTCTTGAATGAAGACTCTTTGTTTCCTTTTGCCTTCTTCTTCCATATGCGTCTGATCTTACTTGAGATAAAGGATAATTTATCATCTTCCTTGATCTGATTCACTAGAGTCGTCATTCTTGACTTCCTCGATCTTCAATGCTTTCGATGATGAAATCCTTTTCTTCAGAATCTTATGGTTCTTTTGTCCAGCCTTCAATGCTATAGATTTATCCCGTTTGGGTTTACCTTCTGCTTCGAGTTCTACTTCATGTATCTTCAAGGATCCAAGCAATTCTTCAAGCTTTAACACGCTCAAGTCCTTGGCTTCTTGTACTATGGTGACTTTTGGTCTCTATCTTTTTGGTAGACTTCTGAGAATCTTTCAAACGTGATCTTGATTATCATAAGTTCTACCGAGAGCTTTTAGTCCATTGACGATAGTTTGAAATCGTCCAAACATCTGATCGATAGACTCTTCTTCCTTCATCTTGAACAGCTCATACTGGTGTACAAGAATACTTATCTTGGATTCCTTTACTTGACTAGTGCCTTCGTGTGCGATGGATAGAGTATCCCACATCTTCTTTGCAGTGTTGCATCAGTGAATTTTATCATACTCACTTCTGCTTAGGGCATAACTTAGAAAGAACTTGGCCTTTGAATTCAGATGGAATCTAACTTTTTGATCTGCTACCCATCTAATTCGTGGAATAGCATTTCCTTCATCATCAACAGGTGTATACGGTCCATTTTTTATAATCTCCCAAAGATCAATATGAGTAGATTCAATGAAGAGCCGCATCCTATCTTTCTAGTAATGGTAGTCTTCACCATTGAATATAGGAGGTCTAGTGATGGAGGCACCTTCAGCTATATATACGTGTGATTCTGCCATAGATCTTTATCCACACTTTGTAACGGTGGTTCTTGGACACCGAGCTCTGATACCAATTGAAGTAAATCATGCGTTAGTATAGACTTTACGTACAATATACAAAATGCACAAAAAGGGGGGTTGAATTGTGTATCCTTTTTTCTTGAATACAATCCCCTTTTAAAATTCTTTGAAAACTTGTTTTTTCAAAACTATTGAGTAAGAATCACGATGTATTGCAATTAACTTCTAAGTACTTGTATAAAATAATGAAAATTAAAAATCGAGAGTTAGAGAGTAGACACAGCAGTTTTATCTTGGTTCACCCCAAACTGTGGGCTATGTCCAGTCCTCAGAATCCTTTCTGAGATTTTACTATTCTTCTCAAAAGTACAAGTATTCTTTTCATAGAGTGTCTTTAGGTCTCTTACAGCAAGTATTGTTTT
The DNA here is from genome assembly GCA_026413385.1 of Erythroxylum gracilipes. Lineage (NCBI taxonomy): Eukaryota > Viridiplantae > Streptophyta > Magnoliopsida > Malpighiales > Erythroxylaceae > Erythroxylum > Erythroxylum gracilipes. Next base: position 11,769,509 of record JANZLC010000008.1, on the reverse strand, counting down.
CTCACTTAGCCTCTTCAGGCTTTCATCTTTTCTTCTCTCTTTACAGAAAGATATTGCGAGCATTGTTATAGAAAATGATAGCTCTAGTGTTTCGCACAAGTATTTAAGATCACTATCTCAAATTGCTAACCTTTTTCGCTAACTTTTAAAATCACTAACTTTTTTTCTTTTTCTAAATTTTTCAATCTTCGACTCTGACTCTTATTTATAACCTTCGTCTTCAACTTCTTCTTGATAACCACTTCTTTCTTCTTGTTTCTTGATCTTTGAAGAAACAGTTATTCAGTTGAGTTCTATAACTAACTCAAACTAATTAACCATCCAACGTAGTATCGGGTCTTTGTCTTCATATCGCTTCCGTCTTAGTTTGGCTTCCGCTTCGTCTCACTTTTGCTTCCACTTCCTCTTAGTTTCTTTCGTCTCACTTTTGCTTCCGCTTCGTCTTACTTTCTGCTTCCGCTTCTTCTTAGTTTCTTTCGTCTCACTTTTGCTTTCGCTTCGTCTTACTGTCTTTCGTCTCACTTTCACTTCTGCTTAATCTTGGTTTCTTTCGTCTCACTTTTGCTTCCGCTTTGTCTTAGTTTCTGCTTCCGCTTCTGTCTCACTTTCTTTTGTCTTAGTTTCTGCTTCGTCTTACTTTTTGATATTATTATTATTTGATTTTCACCAAAATTATTAGACGTGAAGTCATTTTGACTTAACAAAGACATGTTGGAGTTGTGCCTTGTTTAAGATGAGGATAAACCCTCCATTAAAGAAATCACCCAAGTTGGAGTTAAGGAAGCTACTTGATCACTTGGAATACTTTTTTGGAGATTTATTACTTCAATTTTAAAGGTAGATCAAAAAGAGAAGTTGTTAGATGTACTGAAGGAGCATAAAAGGTCCATTACTTGGAAGATTTTAGAAACTAAAGCAATTAGCCCCCACCTTTTGCATTCACAATATTCTTAGAGAGGATGGTTTCAAGCCATTTTTGCGGCCCCAAAAGAGGGTGAATCCCAATATAAAGGAACTAGTAAAGGCAAAGGTAATTAAACTCTTAGATATTAGTATGGTTTATTATATTTCTAAAAGTTCTTAGGTGAGTCTTGTATAGGTTATACCAAATAAGAAGAAATGATTATACTACTTAATGAGAAGAATAAATTGATTCCTATAAGAATTGTCATTAGGTGGAGAGTGTGCATCAATTATAGGAAATTGAATGATGTTACCCAAAAAGTCCACTTTCTTTTGCCTTTCATAGACCAAATGTTGGAGCGGCTAGTCAGACACACCTTTCATAGACCAAATGTTAGAGCAGCTAGTCAGACATATGTACTACTACTTTTTGGATGGAATTTTAGGCTACTTTCATATTCTTAGTCCTCCGGAAGATTAAAAGAAAACAACATTTATATATCCTTAAGATACGTTTGCTATAGAAGGATGTCTTTCGGTTGTACAATGCACCAACTACATTTTAAAGGTACATAATGGTGTCATTTTTATGATTTTATTGAGGACATGATGAAGGTGTCAATGGATGATTTTTCTTTTTTATGATTCTTTTAATTTATGCCACCACAATTTAAAAAGAGTGATTGAGAGATATGAAGAAACTAATATGGTATTAAATTGGGAAAATTGCCATTTTATGGTATAAGAGGGCATAGTTTTATGCTATAAAATTTTATATATAGGTATTGAGGTAGCCAAAGCTAGAATAGAAACTATAAAGAAATTACACACCCTACTTCAATTAAGGATATTAAAAGCTTTTTTAGGGTATGCAGGCTTTTATAGAAGATTTATTAAGGACTTCCCTAAAATTGCCAGGCTTTTAACCAATTGTTGGAAAAAGATGCACTATTTAACTTCACTTAAGAGTGCCTAGATGCTTTTAACATTATGAAGGAAATTTTGACTAATGCACCAATTATGGTTGCATTGGGTTGGAATTTACCTTTTAAACTAATATGTGATGCAAGTAACTTTGTAGTAACTTCCATACTTAGATGGAGGAAGTAAAAACATTTTTATCCAACTTTCTACACTAGTAAGACTTTGACAGATGTCTAGGAGAACTATAATACTATGCAAAAATAATTGCTAGTAATATTTTTTTAATTGATAAATTTAGATCTTAAATATTCGTGTCTTGTTGTTTATACTGACCTCTCTCTATATTACAATACTTGCTAAATAAAGTAGATGTTAAACCTAGACTAATTAGATGGATTATGTTACTACAGGAATTTGATTTATAGATTAGGGATAAGAAGGTAGCTAAAAACCTAATAACAAACCATCTATCTTGCTTAAAAGCCCTGAATTTAGAGGAGCTAAATGAAGAGGACATAGATGATTTATTTTTATAAAAGCACCTATAAAATTTGGAGGAAGTAAGTGATCCTAAAATCCCTTAATTTATAGATGTTTCAAATTATTTAACAATAGGATCTTACCAAAAGGTCTCTCTCATTAACAAAAGAAGAAATTCTGTATTGATTTGAAGGACTATTTTTAGAATGATTTGTATTTGTTTCATATTTGTGCAGAAAAATTATTAAAAGATATATACCTCACTTTGATGGGTAAAGATTCTAAGACATTGTCATGTTATACCAGTCGGAGGGCACCATAGTGCAAATAGGATGGCTTAAAAGTTTCTTGAGTCAGGTTTTTAGTGGCTCTTAATTTTTTAGGATACTTAAAGATATGTATCTTCATGTGATAGTTTCAAATGATTAGTTAACGTTTCTCACTATGACGAGATAACTCAAATTTTCATTCTTATTTGTGAAGTATTTGATATTTAGGTTATTGATTTCATTAGTCATTTTCAATTTTTGTTTGGTAATAGATATATCTTAGTTATTGTTGATAATGTCTCTAAATGAGTTGAATCTCAAACTTTTACCTACAAATGATGCTAGGGCTATGTTGAAGCTCAAACTTTACCACAAATGATGCTAGGGCTATTGCAAAGTTATTTAAAAAGTTTTCTTTTCATGCTTTAGCACACCTAGAGAATTTATTAGTGATATGGGCACATATTTTTACAATGTGTAATTTGAAAAGGTACTTAAAAAGTATGAAATCACATATGAAATTGCAACTTCATATCACCCTCAAACTAATGGCTAAGGTAGCTAATAGGGATTTAAAACATACACCGGAAAAGACTTTAGAGCACCATAGGAAGGACTGATCAACTAAGTTAAAAAATGATCTATAGGCCTATAGAATAACATATAAAACACTAATTGTTGCTACAGTATATAGGCTTCTTTATGGGAAAGCACGTCACTTACCTATAAAGTTAGAATATAAGGTATACTGTGCTATTAAACTTAAGAATTTTGGCCTTTAACTTTGAGGTGATAAGAGGAAGTTACAAGTTAATGAGTTAGAAGAATGATAGTCAATGGCCTACTAGAAATCCAGTAATACAAGGAATGGACTAAGCGATATCATGACCGAAGGACCAACCAATTTAAGGAGGGGGACTAACCGCTTTTACAAAATTCTCACCTAAGATTGTTCCCATGTAAACTTAAATTAAGATAGCTCAATCCCTTTATTATTGAAAAGGTGTTTCTGTATGGCATAGTCAAGGTAAGTCATCCACAAAAAGGTAATTTTAAAGTGGATGATCATCACTTAAAATTGTATTTTAGAGGTTAACATGATATTAGTAGGGAGCAGCTCAAACTCCAAAAGTTACCTTAATTATATATGGATCCATTTAGCTGAGGACGTTAAACAAGCATTGGTTGGAAGTTAACCTAAGAATTAAGATAATTATTGGTTTGATTCTCTATTTTCTCAACTATATTAGAGTTTAATTATCGGATTTTATTAATTCATGTCTTGTATTATGATAAATTGACATTTGGATTAGAGTTTTATTTTAGATTTAAGAGCATCCTCAGTGATTTTTTTTCTTACTTTACTACATCAATGTTCTTTATACAATTAAATTGAGGTTGAGTATAATATTTCTAAGTTTCTAGGAATCTATAGGTGCATATGATCACTAGACAAGCCCATCTTTATGTTTGTGCTACTTTAAAACTTGATATAGGTCCAACAACTTTACAGTTGCTGGATAAGCTTGTGTCTACTCCTATAAATTCTAAAATTTTATTACATTGGCCCAGTGACTTACATAGTTGTTGGACATGCCCATGTCTTGTACCTATTCTAAATGTGTCATAAAGATATAATTGTCTTCACCTTAACATGTTTCCAAATGGTTACACAGTCCCTAATATGGTCGTGTTTATAGATCATGTTTAACTGTGATTTTAGAAAATCCACAGTCAAGACTCTCTTTCTCCACTCCATTTCTTCATTTTTCTCCCTTTTACGTAACCTTATGCAACTCATCATAAAGTGGCCATATCATTTTTGACCACTTTTAATAATTTCTCTTTAATTTTTAGGGATTTTTTAGAAATAAGAAATGAATTAAGCCTTGAAAGGCAACCAAAGGTGTATAAGAGAAGTATCAACTTAAAATTCAAGTGATTCTATTAAGGTACATTAGTTAATACAAATGTACTAGATGACTTATGATATGGCTATGGAATATATCCTATTTCCATAAATATTAAGAAATTACAGACTCCATACATTGCTAAGATAGTCAAAGCCCTCAAACTTGTGCTTGAAATCATTGATGTGATGTCTAATTCTTTACATAATGTCATTATCAAATTTCTCCTTATTGTGACTACTATCAAGAAAATTTTGTGTGCTCCTCTCATCGCATATAACTGTGACAAAATAGGAAAGTGAAAAACAAAGCACTGTATGACTATGTCATTTGAAAGCTTAATGGTTGGACACCATTTATTTATCTCACTCCATTCCCTTGGGGTTTGTTGGACCGCGCTCTTTTAGTGGGACTTTGAATTATAAAATTGACATTAAATGAGAAATTTGTGGTGAATTGTTCTTGTGCAAAGAAAGAGAAAAATTCAAGAATGGGGATTGTTATATGAGATATGTGAATTTAACAAGATGAGAGGGTATATGTTAGGATGCTTTTGTTATAGATGTTTAAGATTAATTATGACCTAAAAGGGTGTTTTTGAGTTTAAATGGAATTAATGGTGAATAAATTGCTTTAAATGGAGTTGAAAATTAAGAAATAACTAATGAAAGTGTGAGAATTTGGAGAATTAAGAAAGTTTGACTTTTTGGGATGAATAGTAGTAGAGTTTACTTTTTGAGCTGAAATCTTTGTGAATTTTTCTGGCTTGATTTAGGCAGAATTCGATAAAATGATCTTCATGAAACTTGTAGCTTCTGTTGAGAGCTTTCTATCACCATGAAGTATGATAGTTTTTCATATCGGGATTGAAAGTTATGATCTTTCGAAGTTAAGGTTATTTTGCTTTGTTTAAAAAAATTGCTCATAGGGTAAATTTATGTATACTGTGCTTTGAGGCCAATTTTATACTGATTCTGTTTGAATTGGAGTAAGTGGTCTACATGAAAGTTGTAGCTTGTCTTTCAATCTTTCCAAAGCTATAAAGTATGCAATTTTTTGATGTGGGAATTGAAAGATGTGAATGTTTGACATTTGGATATTGTTTAGGTGATTTTTTAAACAGGGAAAACATTTTGATTGAATCATTGACCTAGTTAGAAGTTGAATTTGCCTTTAAGTACTTCATGAAAGTTTTATATCATGTTTTTATCTTTCCAGTGATATAAAGTATGAATTTTTTGGACAATGGAATATGAAGTTATGATTTTTGGAAGTTATGTTGCTGTTTTAGGATGGCATTTTTGGGCAGTAACTTTGATTAAGATTTTGACCCCTTTTAAGGCTGAATTGGTTTGTAATTCTTCATGCAAATTGTATAGCTTGGTTTTATCTTTCCAATGATATAAAGTATGACATTTTTGGACAAGGGAGTAGAAAGTTATGGATTTTAGAAGTTCTGATGCTATTTAGGATGCAAATTGTCGGTCAGCCACTTTGTTGTGAACTTAGACCCTTATAGAGACCAAAATTGTTTTTGAGTTCTTCATGGAAGTTGTAGATCGTTCTTTTACCTTTCTATTCATGCCAAGTTTGTAAAATTTGGAGTTTTGAGTCAAAAGTTATGAACGTTTGAAGTTTAGAAGTCGGATTGCAAGTTTTGCGGCCAGCCGCTCGCCCTCTCAGCAGCGCCCGCGTGCGCGCGCCTGCCGCGCACTGCTTGGCCGATTTTCCAATTTTTCTCCTAATCTGACCTCTCTCCACTCTTTTGCTTATAATTTTTCCGTCCGACTTCCGATCGATCTGATTCTTGAAGCATTGGATTTCTAAGCCATCCCTCTATCTCTTCATGAAAAGTTATGATCTTGGAGATCAATTTGAGAAAGATCGATCGAATCAAAGTGGGAGGATCGATTAAAAGAGTATGAAAGGATCTTTTTCTGCACATGGTTTAGTATTTTGGTAATATCTTGAGCTATAGAGCCCCGATCTAGCTAATTCTTATTGCTAATTAAACTAGAGACATGGATCTACAAGTGTTCTGAGTTAGGTGTAGTGTTTAGTCTGGAGTGAAGTTAGGTGTAGTGTTTAGTCTTGGTTTAGTATTGGTCTGAAAGTATTTTTGCCATAACTTCTTCATTTCTGAACCGAATTGAGCGTTTTTGGTGTCATTCGAAAAGTAAGACAATGAAGAACATTTTTCTAGAAGGAGGTTTTATCAACTTATTTCATTTACCAGATCAAAATAAGGAGTTAAGATGTCATTTTTAAGGAAAAAATGAAGGGCAAAATTGGAAATTCACTTAAGGTTTTAAGTTATAAGGTTTATTTGTAAGGGCATAAGGGTCTTCTCTCATTCATTAATGGAAAGTTGGTAAATAAGAAGAGTGGGATTTAGTATAAGAAGGAGTAGTGATGCACAAAATTGAGGGAAAGAAAAGAAGAAAAGAAAGGAGAAAGAAGAGAGAAGAAGGAGAGCTTCAGATGGAGAAAAGGAGAAAGAAGCAAGAAACTTAGGTTTGGATTTTTGGTGAGCTCCAAGAGCAAATTTATGTTTTTTCAAGAGGGAAAAATGAATAGGAGCATGAGAGTTTTCTTACAAGCCAAGAAACCCTTTAGTTAGTTGAAGATTTTAAGGTAAGGGTTTTTCAATGTTTTGCAAATTTGAAAGAGTTTTGGTTTAGATAGCTTGAGGATTGTAGATTTATAGGATGAATTTTGGTGATTATATGTTATTAATTGTGCAATTTTGAAACTCCTTTTGAATTAGGAATTTTTACAATTTATGAAGGAAGTTAAGAAGAGGGAAGAGAAGAGGCATTGACAAGTATTGAAACATGGATATGAGGTGGGTACCATGTTTATAATTTGAATTATAAGGCATATATATGTTTTTGAAAAATTAAGAAGATGATATGTTTTCAAAATAATAATAATAATAATAAAGTATTTTTAGATTCATGGTTTTGAATGATTTAATACATTGCAATAATTATTAAATTCATTGTGTTTGAATGATTTGGTAATTGCTATAATTGTTCCATGTGTTTGAATGATTGAGATTTTGATATATGAATTTGTGTGACATTGTGACATTATAAATGAAGTTGTATTTGAATAGGACATGATTATGAAAATTAAGTTTCTGAAATGTGCCTTTGGGCAATCTGTTTTCAAGTGTGAAGTTGGTTATGTGGGTTTGGTTAGGTCCCATAAGATGTCTAGTGCACTTGTCAAAAAGGCGTCTCCCGCCTACCCATTAGTGGCATTGGAGCTCCTCCGAAGACTCCCATAAGTTCATGGCTACACTGGACCGCTATGCGGAAAGGTATAGTACGTTCTATTCACGGCTACACAGGACCGCTATGCGGGAATGTGTAGTACGTTCTGTTTCTGGACTGACCCGAACCAATTTATGATGTGCTATGTGCTTGTGTTGTGTTATAATTTTGATGCATACATGATTTGAAATTGTTTGTGAATTTTTGAAAAATTGAGATTTTGGAGAAATAAGCATTTGATGTTTCAACCGTGGAATTTTATGAAATGACAAT
>JANZLC010000008.1:11729370-11752370 GCA_026413385.1 Erythroxylum gracilipes | reverse complement strand
GGGGGAAGGTTTTTAGAGGGCAAGGGAATGTGAGGGTTAGGGTTAGGATTTGGGAATGTGGATAAAGGGGGGGGGGGAATCTGAGTTCATAGTTATGGGAGCTTTATAAAAGATTTTATTTTATCTGTTGTGTGCAGGCCAGCACGGGGACAAGAAAAATAAAAAGAGAAAAGAGAAGGAGGAATGCCAAAATCTAGCAAGAGAGCAAAGGAGGAAGAGAGAAAAAAAGGGAAAAACTAGTTGAGGTTTGAGTTGTGGTATGGATTGTGAATTTGTGAATGCAAGTTTAGGAAGAGAGTTGCAGATCTGAATGAGGAGGAAGAAGCTAATCTGAGGAGGATGGTAAGAGAAAACTAAGAAGCAAAGGAATAAGAGGATTGAGGAAAGGAAAGCAGATCTAAGAAGAAGAGTTGCAGATCTGAGAGTGAAAGCTAAGAATGGGAGAGGAGTAAAACTGAAGCTGAAGCAAAGAAGCAGAATGAGAGTTAGGGACAGAGGAAAGGGTGAAGGAAATGGCTTGGGGAGAGGGTTGAAGGCCTGGGAAAAGTGTACACAAATATATTTTTATTACGTCTTCATCATAGGATCATTAAATTATGAAAACGTGACATGCCAACTATACAATTAATGGTCATGTAGATATTGATGTGATTTTTCTTCAAAAAAAAAAGATATTGATGTGATTGTTATGGATTTTATTTTTTATTTTAATACAAATAATTTGAGTTTTAAACTAAAATTAAGAAGAATAAGAAGTCTAAAATTGTCTGATTACAATAGTACATAGATCATTGTCTGCATTCCCACTCTTTTCCAAAATCCTTCTTCACTTTAACCATTTTCACCATTGTCTTCTTTGAATGATCGTCGTTAATGACTATTACAACTAATGCACATATAATCATAAATTCCCTGATATCATTTTTCATTTTCTCCCTCTCTTGAGGATGATAACTTCTAAAGAGTGGATGAGGAATCATTACAAATTTCTTAATTTCTTACAATCTATGGGGATTTAGAGTACGAGGCTTATAAGGAGATTTAGGGTTTGATAAAGCAATTGGGTTGAATATCAGGAAACTTGATTTATGGTTTTTTTTTAAATTGCATTTAATTTATGAAAATTATATTGTAATATGTTTTAGTTTAAATTTTAAATTAATTTAATATTAAAAAATTTTAAAACTAAATTCATAATAGCCACAGTACCATCCACTTAACCAGAATTACATGGTTGATATACCATGTATCACGGTTTAACAGTGTCATGATGGAGATGAAACCTAACAAAAAATATGTGTTGAGGTTGCAAATTGTGCCATTTTGTTAGAGAAAAACTATTATCAAAGACAAGGGTTGTCTTAGACTTATGAAATATTAGGAAATGAATTGTACCTTTTGCCAAAACTAAATTAGAGAAAGGATAAAAGAAGAAAAATAAAGCTCAAGAATAATTAATTTACCATAAATAAATAAATAGAATAGGAAATGGAAATTTAAAAAAATTGTTCCTAATAAGAGCTAACGTGTGAAAGCTAATAAAAACTATACTGCAGTAGGGTTTTGTGGGTGATAAAAATTGTAGAAGTGGGAGAACCGGAGAAGAAGTAGAAGGATTACCTGAGTTGGGGGAAATAAAAAAGAAATGAGTTTTATGGGTTGGTGGATTTCAGGTCAAATAAGAAGTAATTATAGAGGAATTGGCGTCCTGCAAAGCAGGTTATGTAAAATATAAGAGTTTTTTGTATATGAAAAGTTGATATCTTTTACTTATTTTCAGAATAATATTTTCCATGAGCTTTACATTTTACAAAATGGGCCTCTTGAGCTCGATTCTGTAGCAAATGGAACGAAGCTGGTTGAACCCGGCCAGACCACTGGTTAACGAAATTGTAGAGGAGATTGGTAAGTGAATTCTCAAATTGCTCTCCACACACAATCTCTTAAAAAGTTTATGGGCATTGGATCTCTGAATTTCCATAATCTGTGGATCTCTAGGTTCATAATCATACCCCTGAAAATTGACTGAGAAACCAGCCAACCTCGACATGCATCAGTATTCTCGCCACTAACATCCTAAATTCACACATAAGAGAATATTTTGAAGAAAAAAAATAATTGACACATTCTCGATCCCTTTTGCTTTATGTAGTGGAGATTGCATTGATTTGATTTCAGTACGACGTTAAAAGTGTCCCATTACTTTTGACTTAAGATAGCAAAAATGGAACACAAGACACAGGTGCCTCCAAATTACAGGCACCTCTGTTAATGATAGGAGAAAGATAACGGTGAATAGGTGAGTGTTTAGGGATTCAAGAAAAGCAAAAGAAAAAAGTTGCGACGGTGGTGTAGTGTAGTCATCTTCGTATAGTTGCATCTCCACTAGTACCGACCATATCCAAAGAAATACAACTGCACTTGTGCCTACCAAAATTGTTAAAGCCCATTATAGAGAAAAAGGAAACCAGTTGTTGTAAAGAAATAACTGGATGAATCTGCTAGATCTACTCTGTTGTATAATATTACAATTTACAAGTTTAATATTTTTTTTCACGCCTGCCCTATAATATATCCCTAAAATAAAGGTCCAGAGTAGTGGGGTTGGACATATCCTTATAAATAAATACAATATAATGCATTATCATTCAAAGACGAGGCAACATTTTTATATTTTCGTCCTATTAAAAGCGTTCCAGTTGGTTCATAACGGTAGGTGAATATATGACGAATTGAATTGCACAACGCTTATTTACTATAATTTATTGCCTTAAGTTTTTCTTAAGATAAAAAAGAATGAATTAAAGAAACGGGGACCTAAAGAACATACAAGGCCAGATGACTCAACCAAGTAAAGGACACTAGAACCCTAGCATACAAATCTGTGACTGATCATGTCATGAGGTTACCCCAACAGAGGATCAATAGGTTGGCTGATTAGCAGACTGTTGATAGGGTTTTTTCATATTCCATCTTCATGTCATGTCTTTACGGATTTTAGTATTGAATTATATAGTTAGGAGGGATTCCGTAATTCACATTAATCCTTCTACGGTAAAGACAAGTGAGTCCATTAGTTCATCTTTGAACACTCTTTTGTTCTTTTCCTTTCACATGACATATAGGACAAAATCTGAGTGCAATTGTAAAAGTTAGTGAGTCTGTTAGGCAGCTGAAGTAAGCCTTGTATATCCATTCTATAATCTAACCACAATCCTTCGATCCTTCACCTGACATTGTAAGTTGCAAAGCTTCAGAAGTTGATTCCAGGATGTAAAAGTATAATAGCACTCAAAGAATATGTGTTTGATGGTTTCTGTGTTCTGTTGCAACGAACATTGAGGGAATTGCTAAATGTACCATAGCATAATATGTTTTTGGTGCTTAGTCTATCTTTAATTGTCAATCAATGCGTAAAGGATGTTTTGCGTATGTTCTTAGGAAATCAAACAAGATTCGACTATTGAACCTTTTTTATTAAAAGATTTTTATGTAAGACTTCTCAGTAAACTTTTCAAAATTATGCTTTAATCATATGATTTTTTTCATTTGTAATGAGGTTGGGGTGATAGCTAGGCATATTGTTCATAATTCTTAAAGCCTCTTATATTGTCAATTGGCCAAGCCTATCTACAGCCTTGTATAATTGACTTGACTTTTTAAGTTTTTGGTGTACTTGCAATCGTGGATTTAATGTAACATCTCATTCATTGTGGGAAGGTTAAAATGGTAAATATAAGTAATTAATGAGAGTTAAAAATGCATTTCCATATTCATGTCTAATATGTCTTACTCATACATATGAATAGTGAATTTGTCTGCACATGAAAATAATTGTACATGCATTCATGAATAATTCCTGGTATAATTAGATTGATTTGTAAATTTGTGAGAATTTTGAATGTTTTGGGCATTGGAAATATTAGTGATTAGTGGAAATATTGTATTTGCGAATGTTGGTAAATTTAGGAATCTCCTTTGAAATTTATGGAGTATTGTGAAAGAAAAATAAAATGAAATATTATAATAGGGAACAAGGAATCAAAAGAATATTGGGGATAATTAGATGGAAAAGATGATAGTTGTGTTGGAAAAAAGAGAGCTAAATGGAGTTAGTTTCAAAAGAAACTAAGTTAGAGTTTAGTCATTAAGAAAATGACAAGTGTCACTTAGGCTTTTGTACCTTTGCTAGAAGTAGGTTATTGTTCTCTGAGATTTGAAAGGTAAAGTGATATGTCTAAGTTCCTTCTTTATTACCATCTTTTTCAATTTTCTTCCCATACACAGAGTTTTCCATCAAATACCTTCTAAGAGATTTCTATGTTTCTGCTTTCCTTCACCAAGCCCACTTTACCATTTGTGTTCTCTACCCTAAGAGAAACCAGAAGCTGGTCCCTGTATTCAGTGAAGTACGTAAATTGTGTGGAGTTTAGGACTTGAAGAATTTGAAGTTTTCAGCAGGTAAGTAGTGAATAAATTCTTTCGAGTTGGGGACTGATGAAATAAAGTTGATAAGTTACTATCATCTGTATGGAAAATGGCATTTTATGTGTTTGTTTATAAATAATGGGTTGTTAGGGACGAAAATTTGGTTATAGTGTTAATTTAATGTTTCGAAAGATTATTAGTGATTAGGTGTTGTAAAAGTGATTTTTTGAAGTTGTAATGGAAGAGAAATTTGAAAGTTTGAAAATCTGGATTTAATCTAGATAGGTTTTGGCAAAGTTACCTTCTTGAGAGTTGTAGATCTTTCCTTTATCATTGCAACGGTATTTAGTATGAAAATTTTGGACGTCGGAGTCAAAAGTTATGATCTCTATAAGTGGAGATGCTCTGGAAGCAAAAGTAAGACGAAAGGAAAGTAAGACGAAGTTACTCTTCATGCTATCGTCTTAGTTACTGTTTATATAAGACGAAGCAAAAGTAAGACGAAAGGAAAGTAAGACAAAGTTACTATTCATGCTATCGTCTTAGTTATTGTTTATATAAGACGAAGCAAAAGTAAGACAAAAGAAAAATAAGACGAAGTTACTGTTCATGCTATCGTCTTAGTTACTGTTTATATAAGACGAAGCAAAAATAAGACGAAAGAAAAGTAAGACGAAGTTACTGTTCATGCTATCATCTTAGTTACTGTTTATATAAAACGAAGCAAAAGTAAGACGAAAGGAAAGTAAGACGAAGTTACTATTCATGATATCGTCTTAGTTATTGTTTATCTAAGACGAAGCAAAAGTAAGACGAAAGGAAAGTAAGATGATACGAAAATAAGATGAAGTGAAAGTAAGACGAAATGAAAATAAGATAAAGCGAAAGTAAGACAAAGTGAAGTAAGACGATTGAGAACGAAAACAAATTGGATTCTTTTAGTCATAACTTCTTCTCTAGACACCCAAATGATCTGATTCTTGAACCATTGGATTTGTAAGACGTTGCTCTCTATCTCTACCAAAAAGTATAGCCCTCTGAAATGGAATGAGAAAGATACAGTGAGTGTGCTCTTAAAGGATATGAACTGGTGTTGTTCCACTGAATTTACTTCAGTATTCCGATAATTTCTGAAGCTCTACTGATCCAAATGTGAAACGAATTGTGAATTTAATGGGTTTAGTGGGGCATAGACCTAAGTATAAATTATACTTAGATGAGTTTGGTTATAAGATTGATTTTGTGACGGATAGTGTCAGGGATTATCATAAACATGCATTGTACATAAATCATGCCATACATGTGCATTATCGAATACTTTTGATGGTGAAAATTGTGATATTGTGTATACTGATTGTTATAGAGGAATAATTGGAACGTCAACCTCCAGACGTTGCTAGATCTTCTAGAAATTAGCTTCGAGGGCAGCTAGTGACTAACCTAGTCGATTTCACTAAATTAATTGTTTGCTTTAGAATGTGTTTTGAATGTTGATACATCTATGGTTTGATTGTGTTGATTCCGGGACAATGAAGGTCTGGTGATTTTGATGTACAAATGAGTTATTAAAGTACTCCTTGTATATGAACAATACGATATAAGTGTTTCAAACTGTGAAAATTGTGAATATTCATATGAATGCAACAGTGTGCTTAGCATTTCTGCTGAATGTCGGACTAAGGTCTAATGATGAATGTGATCTAAATGTGACTATGCATCCATATGATTGACTGAGGTTATGTTATGAGAAACATTCATTACATGAATGCATATAAGATAAAGGAAGTTATGACCGGAGTCGCCAGGATAAAAAGCTTAAAGCTCAGAATGTGATTAGAGCCTCGAGCTCGAGTGCGACTGTACCCGGTATCCACTAAGGGATATGGGATGTTATCTGACATAGCTTGGTATCCACTAAGGGATATGAGCTAGTAAAAAGGCACTCAGTCATAATGACAATAATAAATGAAAGTGAGTCTCACGTGTATTGTAGTTATAATTGATATGTGTGTTTTGTATGAACGATATGTTTATTTCTGAAAGTGAAATGTGATATATTATGAATATGCAGTGAGGTGAATATTATGTTACATGTACTGATGTGATGCAAGAATTGAGTGAACCATCGATGATGGTTACCTCATGGACCGAGAGACGACTCAAGCTACTAAGAGGCTCTACCAGCAGTGTAGATTGTGTTTTGGAAAAAGAAGTCATGGCTCAAAGGTCGATCAGCTGGAATTTTTGGATGGCTTAAATAGATTGGATATAATTTCCTCTTTCATGTAATACCTTTGTACTAAGTTTTGTTAATGTTCATGTAGTAAAGGTTGAAAGACACAATGTAGACTTTCGATTTTAAGAATTGGAATGAGAAAAAGTGGTTTCAAAAAAAAAAGATATTGTGACTTTCTTATGATGCCATATGATGTGATTGCAGTGATCGAACGTAGCTCGCCCTTATCGTAGGTTATGTACCGGAATGACCTCTGGGCATTCCAGTGTGTACCCTGCGGTAAGGGGACGCTACATTTAATATTGGGTTATTTATATGCAGAGGGTCTAGTATGTGTTAGTTATCATATTATAGTCGGTGTTATATTCATTCCCTACAATACATTTCATATCAGCACTCACTATAAGATATATTATTTGCTGAAGAGTTAAGGAAATATTGGTTTTGGATTTTATTTTTTTAGAAATTTGGCCTTTTAGGAATTGAATGCATATTACGCATAAAGGGACTCTTAGTCTACAAATAACTTCCAAATCTTTTTTTAAAAGTAGAACTTTGTTCATTATTCTGATAGATTTAATTCCTAACCCTTTTTTGTTTTTAGAATTGCATACTTTTATCCATTTGACTAACGCACTGAAAGAGATAAAGCTTACATATTGTTGTAATCATTTCGTAAATTAGATGGGGAAACCAAAAGTTGTTAGACTATCAAACCTGAACCTTCATTATATACACTAAATCAAAAGCTTTATAGAAATCAATTTTGAATGCATAACTTTTTTGTTATCAATTTTCTTATAATAGTTTTTAAAAAGATATTATCCCATATACTCCTTCCTTAAAGGAATTATGTGAAATGTTCCATGTTCTCCTTACGGTAGTAAGCATGAACCTTTTTAGACAAAAACCTTTACACTTTATTTACTTTGTATATTTTATTTTATTGCATGAATTTATCTTTTAAGACATTTTTTGGCTTTAACCCACTAACTCTATTAGATTTGCTTCCTTTACATATTCTTAAAAGGAATAGCATTGATGGTTTAAAAAAATTAAAATGATAAAGAAACTACAAAAAAAATGTTTAATAATATATTAATGGGAAAAATAAAGAATATTCATCAAAAGCTAACAAAAGGAGAAAAAAATTATCTTTTAAAATAGGTGATTAGTTGTGAGTGCATATAAGAACAGAGTCATCCCTAGAAGACCAAAGTTAAAACCAATAGGAGATGGTCCATTTTAAGTTGTTCATTGAACCAATGATAGTGTTTATAAATTATATTTTTCAGGTGAGTATAATATGAGTGCTACTTTTAATGTTTCTAATTTAACTCCTTTTGATGTTGGTGATGATTCAAGGATGAATCTTTTCCAAGAAGAAGGGAATGATAGGAATTAAATTGCCTTTGGTCCATTAAGTTTGCTAAGTGGACCAATTATGCGAATATGAAAGAAAAAGTTTTAAGATTAGCTTAATAGTATTGTGAGAGAGGTAATTACATGTGTAGAATCAAGCCAAATTAAAGGTCGAGCATTGGGTAGCTTAGTTTTCAAGCTAAAGAAGAATACTTATATTTGGAAAAAGTTGAAATCAAGGTCATATAACTTTTTGGAAGACTTAGTTATAAGACAAGGTCCTAGCCATAAGCATGCTCTAGAACATGTCTAACTTTGTAAAGTTATAAAAGGATTCATAGTCTTAACCATAGGCATGTCCCAAACAATGCCCAACTTTGCAAAGTTATAGAGAGATTCGTAGTCTCAATACTAGTGAGTCTTAAACCGTATCCACTAACATTGAAATTTTCTACCATCACAATCTGACTTATGATCGTGCCTATTTGAAACATTAATTTTTTATATTTAATATTTAAGTCATGTTTCTTTTCAGTTAGAACAAATTTGGGTATTTATTTATTGAGAGACATAGAGCTTAAAGAGTACGTAAAACCATAAAATTGAGTTTAGTAATTAGAAAGGTGATCCTTTAGTTGCATATGTAAATTCAAACTATACATGACATTTAGATAATAGGAATACTAGTTTAAGGTACTCTTACAAGATGGCTTATTTGTTGGAAATTCATATTATAGTCTATGGTTGCATTATCTATAACTAAAGTAGACCACATGACAGTGATTAAGGTCACTAAGGAAGTATTATGGCTTAAAAGGATATTGAAGGAGGTAGGTATTTGATCAAAGGGAGTTCAAATACGCATCGATAGTCAAATTGTAATTTATTGGCAAATAATTAAGTGTGTCATACAAGTACTGAATAACTAGATATGAGGTTTCATAAGATCATGGAGTTGATTGCATCTAGATAGATCTTAAAGGAAAAGGTTCACACTTCAAAGAATGCAGTTGACATATTGCTAAAGTCAATACTATAGTGAAGTTCAAGCATTGTTTAGACTTGATTAATGTATTAAGATATTAGATATGCTATAAATATTATATTGGTTGAGATAGATATTATTGTCTATGGCTTATATATACTAGAACGTAATATTAGATTTGTAGGATGGAAACAAATGTTTATTAGAAGCCTTTTAGTTGGAAACTACCAAGATACAAATATCACCTAAGGTGTACTTTATAAAAACCAGAGGCTAGAGACACAGGCATATTAGTGTGGTAAAGAATTTTTCAAAGGAAGATATATTTTGGGACATGGTTGTGTCACAAACTATATCTTTATACAAATTACCCGGTAAGATATACAAGCTATAGACATAATTGTGTCTTAAACCATATATTAATGTGTAAAGAAGCAGGAGATTTCACGATCAGAGAACATTGATGTGCCAGAGCCCTTGTCATAATCTATAATTAAACAAGGAGATCTATTGACCAAGGACATAACATAGTCAGCCTTATATGGACTTGCACTTTCTATAGATATTGAATGTTAGAAGGATTTTAAAAACCACTAGAGTTATGATTAAATTAGGTTGGATTTGATAAAGATCTTATTTAAGTAAAATTGTAACCTTTAGAGTTTTCATATATGAATATATATTGTAAACCTAATTGTTGTAATTCATCATCACATTACTTCATCGTGGAAATAGATTTTCTTCGTTCATAAGACATAGGCACAACCTATTCAATGAATCTTTTTAAAGACTTCTTATGATCTTATTTTCCTTTTCATTATTTTCTATTCTTGCTATCCATATTCTTACCACCAATACTACACTAAAGCTTTCAAATGATGAATTATTTATGCTTATGATTATGGTAACTATACATTAGTTACAATACATTAACTACCATAGTACAGCATGAATGGTTGATCAAATTAAGTTCTTTATATTAAGATATTTTTCAAAAATTTTCTCAAACTTATTAAATTTTTTTATTTAACATAATTGAGTATTAAGAAATTATCAAATCCTAATTAGTTTTACTCAAGTGGGAGAATATTAGAGTTTTCTATATAGGATACAATTAGTCAGTTTTTATATTACAATTGGGTCAAATAAAGACTTGTAAACCATTGGCTATATTTATAATTATTTTATGGGCTTAGTCATCTCAACGTGCCTTTAGTTTAGTTCCATTTGTTCTTTTTATGGCTGCTTATCATTATAGCTTAGATCTTGATTAGATTATGATGTTTACGAAAGATTAGATCAAGAATTTCATGGGCCTAACGTGTGATGAGTGTGATATGGTTATTATGTAAGGGTATCAAGACACTTCAATGATAGGGTTCAAATTTCAACTAACTAATCTAGGTCTCTCTTATCATCTCATAACTTTATATATATTAAGGTATTAAATTTATATCATCTATAATTTAACTTGAATTAGTGGGAGAGACAAGAGAAAAAGATATTATAAGTAATGCATAAAGGAAATTTTGTATATATCATAAATATTGGTTTACTATTTATATATTAATTATAAAATGTTGTTGAATGATTGTTAATTTTTTTATGTAAAGTAGCTAATAAGAACAAACCTTTATCATACATTTAGTAGCTAGCAATAACATGTTCATGTATTGCAATTTATAGATGAGGCAGTTCAATATACAAAATTCTCTAGTTAGAATAGTACAAGTCTATAGGGTTATCACAGGGACCCATAAGAGCTATGAAATTTAATTATTTGTTGGGTCAATTGTATAAAAAATATCAAACTTTACTCGATTTTACGATGCTAGTCCGAATATTAAAAAATAATGTTAAAATATTTCAATTTTCAATTTTTTTATAAAACTAGCCCAGAGTTAAGTTCTTTATTAATTTTGATGACTTAACATGTCATGTTAAATTATTATTTTTGACATGTGGCTACCACGTTAAATAATAGTACCATATATAAAATTTGTTATTTAGTAAAATAAAAACATAGTAAATTAATGAAAATATAATTTGATAGCCTCCTCCTGCTCCCAAAGTTTCATCTTCCTTGTTTTCACCTGTCTGGTCACTACACTTAGCAGAAGAATTCTGCTGCTATAGAACTTGATGTTAAGGTTTCTTCAAAATATAAATCCCTAATTTTATGGGTTCTTTTCTTGTTTGGTTCTTGAATTTCGTTTCTTTGATAGAGTTCGCTAATTTTTTATGTTTTCTTTGTTGCGTTGCAGAAAGCTCGCATGAAGATATAACTCTTTGAACATAAGGATTTAAGGATTGAAGATCGTATCATTGTAAGAATTTGCTTTCATTTTTAGGTTTTACATAGTTTGGCTTATTATCTAACTTGGAAGCTATTATTTTACAAGCATTGATGAACAAGATATTCACTAGGCCTTTTTGGGCTACAATTATTTTAAATGTTCTGTTTGCAAATGTTGATGGATGGATATTTATCTTTGTGTGTGTGGAATTTTTTTATTTGAATATCAAGTTTTTATTAATTTAATATTTTTTTATTCTATTAAATAACAAATTTTATATGTAACACTATTATCTTTAGTGACAGTCATATAATAAAAATAATAATCTGACTTAGCATATCATATTATCGACGTTAACGAAGAATTTAAAGTTGGTCTATTTTTGTAAAAATATAAAAGTTTGAATATTTTAATGTTATTTTTTAAAGTTCTAATTGTTATTATAAAATTAAGTAAATTTGCATTTAGAAATTCTCCACTTGGCAATAACAAAGTTGTATATATAGATATCCATACTTTCGCATTAAAACTAACAAAAATACGGATGCAAACTAGTTGGTAGCTGTTGATAAATTTGTATGTCGTTTCCTTCTTTGATGCTATTCCCTTGAGCTTGATCATCTACGGACGAACACAGACTAGAAAGATACAGGAAAAGAGTATTTCGGTGAAGGTATACTTACATATATATATAAACGCATCAGCTTCTGCAACTTGGGAAAGATTATCTTTATGTTTGATGCTCTCTTTCACATTTTCAGTACGTACAGTCTCTTTATACTTCAGAACCCCTGCTATGTAGGTTCTGTCATCCAAGAACATGGCGACAACAGATCCAAATCCCAACAACTTAACCTCCGGAGGAGAACTGGCTTCAGTGGGCAATCCCAAATCCTTAAACCCGTTTGCTTTTGCTGCTAAATCGTTTGAAGAAAATTACCCTCCAGGATTTCTCAAAAAGGTACCATTTGTGCAGGGCACAGTTTAGGCAATGTTTGCTTAGATCTAACTCTTTAACTACTTTTTATTTCACTGTTTTCCGTGATCGTGTTCTGTAAAAGGTTAAAAATCATCATGCATGAGCAGGTGATGGCAGAGGTTATAGCGACCTACTTGTTGGTTTTTGTGACGTGTGGAACCGCAGCAATTAGTGCAGACGATGAAAGCCGGGTTCCAAAGCTTGGAGCTTCAGTTGCTGGAGGCCTCATCGTAACGGTGATGATCTATGCAGTAGGGCACATCTCCGGTGCACACATGAATCCTGCTGTCACCACAGCTTTTGCAGTTATTAAACGTTTTCCATGGAAACAGGTATTAAATTGGATATTGTTCACAAATTACTATGTTATGGGACATAGTTAAGTTCGGTTATGTTGATTGTATAATGCTTGGTTAGTTTTCATCGACAAATATAAAATGTCATGCACATCTGGTGATAGGCACAGGTGACCATAGTGGCATATAGCGCCGCAGGACATTAGACCCACAGACCATTAGGTGCCCTTCCAACCAGTAGTTTGGTATCTTTTGTCAAGTACTACAGGTCTAATTGGAGAGAAAGGGCAGGTCTAATCGGAGAGAAAGGGTAACTAAATTAGAGAATCAAGTCAAATTCTTTGTTTCAGTTATTATGTTCTAACCTTATTCTATTAAATCTCATCCATACTTTTATATAGGTTCTACATAAATGTGTGGATAAAATTTAATGGAATATAATAGGAACATCATAATTAGAACAAGGGAAAAAAATGATAGTTACAAGAAGAATATTTATGAAAAGCACATTCATGGCTTCCTAAGTCCAGACCTTTTCTCCTTTTCTATGTTTGTCTTCCCGTTCTATATTAGCATTATATTCATTTAAATGCCAAACTCTAGTTTCCTAACACCCGTTAGCTTATAATTATCATATCTACGTGTATACATATATGTCCATATATCCTACTCAGTCAGCCAATTGCTTTTATGATTTTTAAATTATGAGAAAGAAACTGAGCAATAACTTGTCAATTATTGTCCTCTAATATGTGGACTAAAATTGTTTTATTTCTTATTCGGAGGGAATGCATGAAAAGAGGCTCAAGCTCAAGAACCCTTTATTTAAAAATGCAACAAAGTTTCAACAAGATAAAACTACAAAAAAAAAAAAAAGGATATAATTCGCAGCTTTATGGACTTCGTCTGTCAATAGAAAAACTATTAACTCACGGGCAAGGAGTAGATTTATCATGAATTATTAACCTTAAGTTAATGAAAATATCTTCTAATTAAACTAGAAAAAAAGTGCCAAGATCCTTTTAAAAGAAAAAGAAACACTAGCAATGGCACTGATATAGAGTCATAGTTCTAAGTTCCAAACTCTTCTGCACCTACTGGGAACTCAAATGGTGGAAAGAAGAAACTAAAATTGATGGCATTGGAAATTTTAATGGCAGGTCCCACTTTATGTGGTAGCTCAGTTAACAGGAGCAATAACAGCATCCTTTACACTGAAAGAGCTACTTCACCCCATAAAACATTTGGGAACAACTGCTCCTTCTGGAACAGATTTTCAAGCTCTCCTTATGGAAATTGTTGTGACTTTTTCTATGATGTTCGTCACTTCGGCGGTGGCAACTGATAACAAAGCTGTAAGGGCTCACATCATCATTGTTCACTAGAAATTGGGATCTCTCTAAGGTTATAAGCCAATGCCATGCTTATTTCAATTATCTCTTAACATACAGGTTGGAGAGCTAGCAGGCATAGCAGTTGGTTCTGCTGTTTGTATCACGTCCATACTGGCAGGGTAAGCCAGTTACATCAAAACTCTTTCTAATCCTTATCACTAAGTCATAATTAAGTCGGCACATTTCCTCTGCTTGTTTATATTGGAAGTCGAAGGCCCATTTTCGAGCCTTCTTAATGAGCTTTTAGTCATCAACAGACCAATATCTGGCGGATCCATGAACCCAGCAAGGACACTGGGACCAGCAATTGCTAGTGAGTACTACAAGGGGTTGTGGGTATATTTCATTGGACCAGTGACAGGAACAGTGCTCGGAGCATTTTCTTACACGTTCATACGAGATAAACCAGACCATCCCGCTTCTCCGAGTTCTGTTCCACTAAAGGTTCGTAGACAGAGAGCCTATGAGGAACAACTCTCCACCAAAGACTCTCTCAACGTTGTGTAAAAGGCCTGGCCCTGGAGAGCGGATGTGTTTGTAACTTCGTATCAATCGTTTCCTTAGCCTTCATGTATTGCTTGCATAGATTAGACTTGTATCAAAGGTGCATGTAGCTATCTCAGTTACAAATATATCAAAATGATTCACATTTAAATATCGAGTTGATATTTTATAATATCTTTAGGTATGGTGGAGAAAATTAATTAATCGAAGCAATACAAAATTAATGACAGCAACATTGGTACAATTCGACTCCAAAAGATCCATCAGCGCCATCAAGCAGCTTTTTCACACACCACAAAGCTTCCAGGGTTAATGGTAATGCTCTTCGTGCAGTTGTCAGTTTTGTAGATCCCAACAAGTCGATCGGCCAACTCAAACATGTTGTTTCTAAGGCTGTAGGGGGCACAAACATTAAGAACATGAGTTATGACTAGCAGCTGAAGCATAGAAGCAACTATTCGATGACATTACCTTATAATTATGAATTGAGCATCCTTTGTCCTATCCTTCACGTAATGTCCCACAATTGAAACATTTTTGAAATCTAGTATTCAACGTGAATTATGAGTAAAGAGAAGTAAAACAAGGAGCAATCATGGCAAGAAGATAATTGAGTTTTTTCTAGTGATTACCTAGAGCAGCGTCAATTTCATCCATTACGTAGAGCGGTGTAGGCTTGTAGTGATGAAGCGCAAAGACAAGCGCTAGTGAGCTGAGAGTCTGAAGACGGAAAACACACAAATGTCATTTATCCTAATAAAAAAGGTTCTTGTCGCGTCTCATGCTACTTTCATGTACAACTAAATAATGGAATAGTCAATTATGTATTGAATCACCTTTTCACCACCAGATAAATTGGCAATGTTCTTCCAGCTTTTCTTTGGTGGCCTCACACTGAAGACAACACCTTCTGAGAAGGGATCTAAAGAGTCTACTAGCTCAAGTTCCGCATCACCTCCAAGTGTAATCATCTAAATTTAAATCACTCAAGAAAAGAATAAGGAAAAGAGACTGAACAGGTGAAAAATGTATGACCAAGTGCAAACTTAGGGTCTGGCTTGAGAAAAAAGACACCAAAGGAGAAATATCTAATCCACAACCAGAAGAATACATCTAACCACTGACCCACAACCAGTCAAAAGATGCAATATACGAACCTGATACATTTCCTTCAGTTTCAGTGATATTGTGTTGAATCCTGTCATAAACTCATCTAATCTGCAAAAAAAAAAAAAACAATAAATCAGAATCGCGCTCTAGAAGGACACAATGAAGACCTAAAACATGGACATAAACAAGAATAGATATGCCTGCCTTTTCTTTCTCCATTCATCATAAAGCTTTTTCATATCGTCACGTTGTTGAGTGATCATGTTCAACTCCCCTACTCGATCATTGTATAATGAAACTTTTTTCCGGTATCTATCAAAGTTATATAAGATAATATCAACATACAATTAAAAGTACGCATAGTTTCAGATCAAGTTAAACAAGATTATTCGTACTCTGAGATCGAATCTAGATTTGGGTTCATCTCCTTTAATTGTGTTTCTAGGAGAGCTACCATTTCAAGGGCCCTTCTGAGGTCACAAGCATCGGTTAAAGTCCCATCTGCAAGCGTTGCTTGAAGCTTTTCGGGGTCAACTAGATCTTTCTGAATTCTGCCATAAACAAGCATACATTTAAATGTTCTTTCAAAATGCTCTGTCCACAATAACGCCTATTCAGGATCCTAGAAATGGAATTAGAATTACAACTTTAACAGAATTTGTATCTAACTAATGAAAATTTGAGTTGTTTAGAGATAAAAGTATTCTACATCTACTTTGGCAACTGAAGCTGGGTGTATAACTGTCCAATTTCCATGCAATAGAGTATGGAATATAAACTTCAACTTCAACGACAGATAAGCCACGGAATTAAAGTCGACGATCTGAATCAAGTTCTGACGCTCATAGCTCAGAGTTAATAGTTATTTTGCCACAAACTCAACTTACTGTTCCATATGATGCGTAAGAGCAGTTTGCAAATCATCGAGCTTTTTCTTGTAACCTTTCCCCTTCAATTCCAACTCTTTGTAGCTTTTTTTCATGTCTTGTAATTTATAATCAGTATCAACCTTCAAAACAAGATTCAATTCTCATATTACACGAGTTTAAAAAAAACGTACGCACTACAAGATAAGGGAAGGAGACAACAAAAAACCAAAAGGTATAATAATAAGATAATCCAGGATACAGTACCTCTGATGCGCGCAATTCATCCACGACCCTCTTAACATTTTCATAATCCGACTTTGCTTTATCCAGCACCCCCTTGTGTTGATCAATCAACTGCATTAGAAACAACGGACACTGTATGAGTTTACCAACCCGATTCCCACCAGTGAACCATGTGGTCAAAGGTAATCGAAAACGTAGAAAAAGCAGACCTCCTGTGTTTTCTTGTAGTTCTCTTGAACTGTGAATGCCTTTTCTTCTATTTCTTTGAAGATCCCTCTCATTTTATCCTTCTGCTCAGTTAATCGTTCCTTTTCCTTCTTTGAGTCTTCGATCCCTTTAGTTAACTTTTTTATCATTTTCTGCCCGGTCTCTGTTTGAACTTTGTGACGATTGATCTCCGAGCTATTTTTGTCAATATCCTATACAGTGAAGAGCAGCATGGATTAAGGCAGACACTGCAAGACAATAACTTGACAGTTTAAAGTCAAGTCATTACTTACTGACTGAATCTTGTTGACCTTTAACTTCTGAGCCTTCAGCCTTTCACCACCTGCATTTTCTATTTTATTCTGAAGCTCCGAAGCCTAAAAGCAGAACTCAATGTAGTAAGCAACCAAAGAGAATCATCAAGGCAAAGGGATTTGCTCTCCAATGGGAAAAATTGGAATCAACTATACTTGGAAAAGAATATTCACAGCAATCTAAAGGAAATAAGAACACTGACCACAACTGGTCCTCCACCATAAACCATTTTATTATTTGGAGCCTAAAAAAATTGGTTAGGGACATATACGGAGAAATTCAATATAATTACTTAACACACCTTTTCCTTCAACCTTGCAGACCCTTGAATAAGTCTATCTATCTCTTTTTCTTCGGTACAAATAATTTTCTTGAGCTCCTCCAACCTATCAAGCTCATCCTTCTTCGGTCTCGATGCAGCCTCCAAGGAACCAAGTTGTTTTTCAAGATAACTATGTTCTGAGTTCATACTGTCAATCTGGTAGCGAGGAAAAATTCACAGAATGACTTTCCTTGTTACTCACAATAACAAAAGGACCCTTGGATAAAACATGACAACAAATACCTCTTTCTGACTTCTAGCCAATTCCATTTCCAGGTTTTCAATTGCTTTTTCTGATGTCCGATAACACTTCACTGCATTATTCATTCTTTCACGGATGGCATTTAGTTTGTCAACAATGGCAGAAAGCTCTTTCTCAGAATTTAAAACAGCTTCTCCGGTTACACTTGCAGGTCGAACAGAGGTTCCCATCTTACCACCACGAGGCTTGGTGCCACCACCACTCATTGTGCCAGATTTCTCAAATAGTGCACCATCAAGTGTCACCACACGTCGGAACTCTGTGTTTCCACCATATGCAATTCGAGTTGCCTGTACATTCATAGGACCCACAATCAATCTTCTCCCTCTATGAAAGACCTCAAACAGCTGTTAGAAATATAAATCATATAGCACATGAATGTGGTGTATCTTCAAAGATGTCATCAGGGTAAAAAATATATAATCAAATGAACACTAGGGTGGGCAAGGAATTGTCGAATTCCAAACTTCATCATACATCATCTTGTCAGAAATCCAAGGTCAGATTTTGTTCCAGTGCATTGCTGAATATAGCAAGATATTGCGGCATAAAGAGTTAACAAGTGTTTTAATTCAGAAAGAGTGGGCAGCTGTACTTCAACTTTCTCAGCACCATCATTCCTGCTACTTTCTAGATCTCTGACAACAAGTGCTTTTCACCTAGAATCTTGCCAGTGAAACACAGGTAGCCAAGGATTCAATTCAGGAAACTATAGATGCACAACTTGGAGGACCAAGGAGAACTATATCATTTCAAGAATCTATTCCACAAGTTTTGAGCATAGAAATAATTTAAAACAAATGCAAGGTCATTTTTGTTTCCACCATTAAAGCTAAAGAGCAAAGGTATGCAACAATAATAAAATGAGAATCAACCTGCTCAAGGTCCTTTGCTACTATGGTGTTAGTCAAAGCTGCATAGAAAGCAAGCTTCATTCTTTCATCTTGGACCCTGACTAGATCAAAGAGACGTGGAACTCCCTCTGGAGTTCTTATGTTCTCCTTCAGCTTTGGCAAAAGGTCAACCTGTTTCTCCTGCATTAGTAAAAGAAAAATGCAATGCTGGAATCAAGGTCCCCTAAACACAAATAACAGTAGTCATTTCACAAGAATGTTTGGCATCCAAGCTCAAGCATCTCATCGCAAAAGAAAAACTTCATGATGCCAGAGCATATAAACTTTATCAAATCCAAAGCTCAAAATCATGTTTTTAGAGAACTTAAGAACTTAAATCAGAACACCTTTAATATATACAATTGCCAGGGTTGGCTCAAGTGTGACAAAAACTCGGTAAATAAGTAGAAGCCATAATCGGATCATGAAAAACTTGCAACTCGAATTGGATCTCTAATCCGAGTTCTGTTCTTACCATCATCAACAATTCATTTAACTATTTAGCATCTAACTCATCAATCAGGCATATTTTCAGGTTTTAAGTCAATTTGAAGTGTAGTAATGAGACATCGTTGATACCAATATCATGAAAGTTGCAACTCCAAGTTTATCCCTTCTGAGTAGCTCAACGCATGCTTGGGCTGCAGCAGTTGTTTCCACTACAATGTAATCAAGTCCAGGACAAGCTGTTGAAATCGCAACATCGTATTTTGCTGCAATGACAATCAATTCAACAACAAAAAGTGATCAGACAACAGAAGATTGTATCACTTAACTTGTTAATAAGAAGAATGGCATGAACATGAGCTTATCAAATACAGCAAGGATGTTATAAATGAACGTAAAAATCTACGAATACCATCTAAGCAGCAAGCACTGCCTTCAACATATAAAACACAACTTTGAATTTATTGTCCTTGAACAATAGGAAAATATAAAACATGTAATTCAATATGATCAAAACAGAAAAAGAAGCTTGCTTGTCACATTTTGAATTCATAAGCAAACTCACCATCAATAGCACCCAAATCCCCCATACGACCATAGATTCCCTCAATTTCATTAGATTCCTTGGCCCGAAGAATTGCTTTCAAAACTGATCCTTGACTTCTTTCAGAATCAACAACTTGTTTAAGTTCTGCAACCTTCTGTTGTGCAGCTTGTTCAAGAGGCATCAGTGCTTCTTGCTCTTTGAAGCAGTCCTGTAAAAGATTGTTAACATAAGATAGCACCAAGGCAGTAGAAAAGATTAAAGCATGGTTTCGGTAATCATCATAACAGGACATACTTGCTCCACTTTATGTGCTTCTGTTGCTTCAGACTTGTGCTTTACAATATCACTTTGTATTTTGGCAATGGATGCTGTTTTTGTTTCAATCCTTCCCAATATACTGTCCATCTGCTTGCGGGCATTGTCAAAAGCTGCATAGCCAGCTTCATGCTGTAACAGTGAAAAAATATTCAACTAGTGTATAACACCCTTCGTTAAAGAAATTAAGAAGTTTTCCGAGTTCCTAGTTTTGTCTCAAGGTATCTTTATAACTTCGAACTTTGAAATCCATAGAGTAGTACAGAGACACCTATATGGATCATACCAGGACAGTAGCAAAATTAGAAGACAAATACGTTTTAAACAATGAGGATAGACTACAGGCACTAGAACATTTGTTATCCATATTATCATCTCATAAAGAGTTAATATAACATGAGAACCCCACCTTCTCAGTCAAAAGCTTACTCTCTGTGCTAGCAACTTCAAGTTGACCCCTGTGATCAATCAATTGTTTTTCCCATGGTTCAAGTTCAGCACGAACTGTGACAAGCTCAGAGCGATATCTTTCAGTTTCAACTGTTTAAAAGACAAATTACCAGGGATAAATTAGTAGAAAAGGCACAGGAGAAAATGACCGCTGATAATGGAACAGGAATCAATTCTAAGTAACTTAAATTGATCCTTTTAACTTGCAGAGCAATTATTTGTTGAAATGTTGAATATGACTGTCTAGATTAAACAGAAAAATATATTTAAAAAGAAAAGAAGAACAACAAAAAACTAAGGTTCACAAGTTTAATTCAAAAGCCACCCTTTCACTCCAGAAGATGAGCCTTTATTAATCTTGTTCTCCAAATAAGTTGAATCATACAAGTTCACATGGCCAATTCCTTTGGGTAATAGGTAACCTTCCACTAACTTGTGTGCTAAAATTGCACCTAAAAGGAATCAACTTTTGTTAGTGAAATGAAAACAATTAAACCTTTTGAATTCTCCACAATATCCTCTAGCAATTTCTCCTCATCCACCAACATCTGTTGCAGCCTTAAAATATTTTCCTCAAGTTTCGGAAGCATGATAGTGGAGTCCTCACAATCCTTCTGTAAGTTTTCAATCTTAGATGAGTCCTGCCAAAAACAGAGAGAAGTGAATCGACAGCACAGAAACAGGTTATTCACATTTTTACTTACCTTCTCAAGCTTTTCCTCGAGCTTCTTGATCTTTTGCTTCATGTGTTTCAGATCCTCTCGGTATTTAACATCCTGTCTTTCAAATTCCTTAAAATCTTCCTTACAATTTCGAAGGTCATTGTCAAGTTCCTGAATTCAAGAGTTGCAATTGAATTGCCACTCAGTTTGTAAGAACTCCGAGAATTTAACAATAACAAATGAAAAGGTCCATGATGGATAATATACGATAAGAACTCAACCATCATTGTAAAATATTATGCATACAAACCTCCTGTTTCTTCATATATTTGTTGTGCACTGTCTCTAGATCCTTCAATGTTTTATGACTGTTTTCAATCTTCTCTCTGAAGAAAATGAAAAAAGATTCAGCATATGCAATTTCTGACAATAAAGAACGTACAGTGAAGAGTCACAAAAATAACCTTTCAGCCTTCAAACTTTCTTCTAAGCTAGATACATTTTCTTGAATTTTACTCATTTTTGCTCCAGTATCTTCACAAGCCAATTTAGTAGCTTTCTCTTGCCACTTCAGGTGTGATAACTCTTTCAGCATGTAAGCCTCTGCCTCATTCTTGACATCCTATTCAATGAAATAAACCAAAATGCTTTGCAAACATTTTTAAAGATCAGCAACAAAGTGCAACAAACTAGACAGCACAAAAACCTCTAAGCTATCTCTTTCCTTCTCGGCTAACTTAACCATCTGCACCACTCCAGATCGTTTCTCATTCAGGGACTCCAGCCTATGGAAGAAAGTATCGTATAGAGTGAGATCTGACTTTAATCTAAATCAGATTCATAATGCAAATAGTCTTCAGCAAAATAGCAATGTCTGAAAGAATGGAGACAGCAGTGGTCACAGAGCACATAAATCCATAAGATTCCACCGAGTATTTCTTAGTGAGGTGAATGCTAACACATGATAGCACCATTACCAGCTTATTTGGATTGAAACCTAAACCAGAATCACATAACATTTTTATGATACATCATCCATGGACAAGTAATAGATCCTATTCAAGAAGTGTGCCATTATGATCCTAATTACCAAAATTCTAAACTTTTATATTAGGTTTTGAAGGATAGAAAACATATATAAGCACCGATTTTACCCCTGGATTTTGCACTCGAACAGATAATAAATACAGATGTAACAGATTGCAGCAAGGATGTCAACACAGAAACAAGAGCAATTCAGCTTGTTTATGAAATTAGAAAACAAAGTCCTCACTCCTTAAATGACTCGTCAATTTTCTCAACATATTTGTTAGTCCCAATTATATCCTCCAGATATTCAAGAAACCCTTCATCATGGGGTCCTTGAGCCTTTGGCTTCATCAAAGAAATCTGCTCAACTTCACCCTAAAACAAAAGAAAGAAATGAAGCCATTAAAACAACATAATGTCATTCAAATTGAACCACTGAGCTACAATAACAAACCTGAAGAATCAGAAAGCGGTTATTGTCCAGATCAACTCCTTTCCCTTTGAGCATCTTGGTGACCTCAGTGAAATTACTAGCACGGTTATTGATGTAGTACTTGGAAGAATTATCCCGAAAGGCAACCCTGGCGATAACAAAATCTGTTCCTGGAACAGCTTCATAGGTTCCATCATCCTAAAAGGTTTTGGAGCTTTAGTATTGAGTATTTCCCTTATTTTCAAACTCTTTCTCATTGTAAACATAACAGCCAATGTTCTCAAAACCGGATCGGTCATCGAACCGGTAGGCTTACTAGTTACCGGTTTGATCGGTTCAACCGGTTCAACCACCGGTCGAACCGGTGTGACGTAATAATTATGCAATAATTATATTTAATTATATATAATATTAA
>JANZLC010000008.1:11674657-11691024 GCA_026413385.1 Erythroxylum gracilipes | reverse complement strand
AGTATTTATTAATAAATATTATATAAAATATTAAAATAAATTTAAATAAAAATAATTTATTAGTAATAAAAATAAAATAATTTATTTTTAAGTTTTATTTAATTTATAATTATTATTAGTAATAAAATATTTATTATTATTTGAAAAACTTTGAAAAAAGGGGGGGAAGGAGAGGTAGGAGGGAGGGAAGGAAATTTTGAAAATTTTGCAAAAAAGTCCCTCAATTTTTTAAAATTTTTGGTACCGGTTGGTATTTGATTGGTATTTTGAATACTGGCTGGTACACCCTAATTTTTTAAAATTTTTGGTACCAGCCGGTATTTGACCGATATTTTGAATACCGACCGGTACTAACGAAATTGGCCAGTATTGATCGATATTTTTCACCGGTACCACCTATACTCGTACCGGTATCGATTTCTGGCCAGAACGGAACGTACCGGTCGGTACGGTACGAAATCCATAACAATGATTCTAAGGGATGTTCTATCTTGAAGTTATGCTAGGCTTAGCTTGGTGATCTCTTTTACAATAATGATTTTCTTGATATATGAAAATGTGTGATTGCTTAATGCTTGAACTTCATAATATGCATTTCTATTTTTCCTTTGATTCTTTTCCCTCTATAGTGCATTGATGATGCAGCTAAAACCAAGTCTAAAAAATTGTTTGATCTTCCTTAGTATTAAATCTTTTATTGCTTGCCCATTCAATTATTTGTGGCGAGTTCTACTCTTCATAATAGTTGTTATAGGTCTTTAGAACTTATTCTAAAGCACTACAGAGGACTGACAAAGTACTAACAATTGAAAAGGAGATGAATGATTGTCTCAGTTTCCTGATTGTAGAGATTATAAAGACTAGAGCTTGCGATTGTGAATTTTAATATATCTTTAGTATTGAGCTTTTGCCTAATAGCTAACCATAGTATAAAAGAGGCATTAGATGGGTTATTGGAAAAGCATACCAAACTAAACCAAGTAGTAGGATAAAGAGGTGTTGTGAAGATCTCCAAATAGATTGGATGGTGAAGGATTTAGAGGGATATGTTGGTTATATAATTATTGTCTTCCTTTTTTGAGTTATGGTTATAATTTAAGATATTACTTTAAATGTTGGCAAACCTTCTGGAATTAACCAAAGGCTAGTTCCATGAGCCACCTATATGAATTTTTGCTACTTTAGAGCTCTTATCTATACTTGATTTCAACATATTGAAGTTTGAAAGCTTGTACAGTAGTTTTAGATTGTTTTAGCTATCATACCATCACTACGTGCCTTTGTCATTTCCAAATATTTTAGCTCATTATTGATTGTATCTCATTTATTTCTTTTAGTATGGTATTGTATATTATTTATATTTGTTTTTATCTATTTACTTATTTTTTCCTAGTATTTTCTATTTTTATTATTTTTAATTAATTAATTATTTTTCTTTCCTTTCTTTTCTAATTTTATGGTTGTTTATTTATTTATTTATATCTTTTGTATTCTTTTTATTTTTAATTTTCATTCATACATTTGAGTTATTTGGAAACAACCTCTTTACTAGTTAGGAGTAAGGCTGCATACTACAAGACTTTTCCAAACCGCGCGTCTTAGCGAGATTTATAATGGATATTGTTGTTGTTGTTATTGTTGTATTGATTGTATCCCTAATACTTTGAATTTGTATGAGTGATCGTGATGTGTTAAACTTTATTTTGTTTAATGATTGAATATGGATTCATTTGACACATAGAGACTCTTAGTTTTTTTACTAGTTTTAGTAAGTTTTTTTTTCAAGAGCATCATATTCACTAGTCTTATTGAAATTATTCATAAACCTACATTATTCTTTTTTTTTTGAGAATTTGAAATTTCATTAAGTAGTAAAGAATAGTTTACAACTGAGGAGAGGAAAAGCTCTCCTTTTTCATCACATGATGACGTTCAACATTACAATTACAATAAACAAAACTACAGCTCAGGGACAAATGTATCGCTAATTAGGGTAAAAGACTACTACCTTTTCTCGACTCTTCGAAAGATTACTCAATTAGATTGGTTCTCTGGAATCTACGATGCGACGATGGAGATGCTCTTCTTTTTTGATCCGTCTCCAACTTAAAGGGATTTACAACTCAGGTAGGATATTTGAAGGTTTTTGGTTTGTTTCCTCATTGTTCATGTGTAACAGGCTTCGTGTTGAAACAGAAGTCTTCATTCCTTTACCCAAATGGTAAGCAATAGTTCTAGGAGAGGTACTTTCAGGATCTTTTAAAGGTGAATCTTTCCTTCTGTTCTTCTTTCCCTCCTTCTCTACCTCGAAAGATTTACGTCTCTGATAAGGTTTTTGGTACTATTTGTTTTGTTTCTTCATTATTCAAACAAACAAGTCACGTTAAGGAGTCTTCTTTCATTGTCTAGTATGGTAAGCCATAGATCTAGAGAGGTGCTTCCAGGAGCTTTCAAAGGTGAGTGATTCCTTCTAGTCTTCTTTCCCTTACTATCATGATTTGGTTGTTTCGAGAACTGCTTGAATGACTATGTCTTGCTTGAGTTGCTTTGGGAATATTTGTGCTAGGAAGTTCTATTTACTATATTGATATCAAAATAGAGACCCCCTGAGGACTATATTCTCCAAGAGAGAGCCAGTCCTCTGCGACTATGTTCCCCCAACTAATTAATAATTAGTTGTTACCTGATATTCCTTGTAAAGAGTTCTATAAGAGTGCTTAGACTATTAGAGAACCCTTTAAATCTTCTATTATTTCTCTCTTTGTAAATAGTCTGGAGGTAAGTTGCAACTGCTACCATTAGTATTTCTTTATCGTATTTAAAGACATGTAGTTGGGATATCTCTAATAAGATATCTGTGAGACTGCATTGCTTAGTTCCAAGGCGACAAAGATTAGAGATTTTATTCCCCACTTCCTTAGCAAACCCACACTGAAAGAACAGGTGATCTCTAGTCTCCTCCTCTAGATTGCATAAAATACAATGCTTAGGAGAGGATAGGAATTTCAGTCTATCCATAGTACTTAGTCTGTTCAACATAGCTAGCCAGAGCAGAAAGTTGGCATTTGGTTTGAGAGCCTTGCTCTAAGTTAGGGAACACCACCCTATTTTAGTTACTACTCCTTCCATCAGCCTTGTAACCTGCCTGTTAGTGATTTCTGAAACAGGAACTCCATCCTATAAGAATATATCATCTTCCCCACAGTTTATGTATTGGGGAATAGCCAATAGTGTTAATTCTTCTAGGAAAGCAACCAACTGTCATTCCTAACTATCTCCTGAAGCTTAGCCTTCTTTGGAAACCTTCCCAGCATTGATCTAGCCAACTGATTATTAATTAAAGCCCTTTGACTAGTCCAGTTATCATACCAAAGAGATATTCTATTTGCTACCCCAATTTTACATGTAACATGCTATTGGACATCTTCCCTCATCCTGAGAAGTTGATTGAAAAACCAAGAGTAGCTGTCCTTACTCTTTAGAGCCTAAAAACTCTCACCCTTTAATATATAGGTATGAATCCATTTGATCCACAATGAAATTTTTTCACTTAAAATTCTCAAAATTTTCTTGGTCACTAGAAATCGGTTGTTCTTGTTGATTGACTCCAATCCTAACCCTCCTGCCTCCTTCGGTTAGCAAATGTGCTTCCAATTCACTTTAGTTATTCCTTTCTCACCTTTTCCTTTACTCTATAGGAACTGCTTCATAAGTTTTTCCACTATTTTAACTAGTCCTTTTAAGAGGAAGATGTCAGAGCACTAGTGAACTTACATGGACATTATTACCGACTTTAAAAGCTGAAGCTTATCTCCATAAGACAAAGTTCTATTAGTCCAAGACCCTAACCTTTTTTGAATTTTATCCATTAGAGGAACACTTTCACTGAATCTTAGTCTCCTGGAAGAAATAGGAATGCCCAAATACAGTAGAGGAGGTTCTTACTTTGTCATTCTAGTTGCTTGTGACAAGGAAAGTGTTAGGTCATCATCACTTTTAGAGAGTAAGAAGAAGCTTTTATAGAAATTGATACTCAATCTTGATAGCTCCTTAAAACTAAGGAGAGTACTCATCAATAGGGAAACCGAAGGAACATTTACCTTATATAGAAGTATAAGATCATCTGCAAAACATAAACTAATTAGTGAAAGCTTCTTACATTTAGAATGGTATCTGAAATTGGAATTAGAGGAGATGTTGTGTTTCAACATAAGGGTGACGACCTCCATGCAAATAAGGAATAGGTAAGGGGAAAGATTATCCTTAAAAGTTCATACCTTTGTCCACTTTTTCTTTTCCCCAAGAATTACTAGTAGTTCCTGTCAATAAAAAGTTCTTGAGAATGCTTAACTAGATTTTGGGGTAGGAATAAACATAAGTTCTAATAGATGTATAGGTTGTATAAAATAACATTCATCAGTTGGAGTTTTCTAGCAAATGATAGATGCTTGTTGTTCTAGTGCCTTATTCTCTTTAGTAATGACTTAATTAAAGGTTGACAGTCCTTATGTGATAGTTATTCAACTAAAATTGGTATTCCCAAAATAATTTAAAGGTAGATTCTAAAGTTTGAATCTTAAGACTTGGAGAACTTACTTTATTTGTTGGGGTAATCGATAAAGATTATGATACTGCTTTAGGATTAACTAATAGCCCTAAATTATTTTGAAATAGCTTCACAATCTTTATTATCATATATATTAAATTTACGTTAGCTTTATATAATAATAATAATAAATTATCAAAAAATTGAGATTGAATAATTTTAGTTTCTTGCATTTGTAATAGTATTCCTTTATTACTCATTTTTCTTTGAAATTATCTTAAAGAACACTTCAATACAAATTGTGAAAAAATAAAGGGATAATAGGTAACTTTTCCTTAATCCTTTTGCTCTATAAAATCTCTTAATTGGTTCACCATTTATTAAGATTCTATAAAAGATATTATTTATGTGTTATTTTATTGAGTTAATGAATTAGTTAGGAGAAACCAATTGACTTTAGGGAACAGAAGATGAATTCTCAATTGATGGAGTCAAAAAGCCTTATTGAAGTTAATCTTTAATGAAGAATTCTTGATCTCTTTCCATCTATGGAAATTTTAAACAAATTTTGTGCAATCAAGATGTTATTATCTGTACTTGTTATATGCATGAAAGCCCTCTAGCTAGTGATCATAAGTGTCTTTACGATAGGCTTCATTCTTATAGATATTATTTTAGATATGATCTTATAGATGACATTACAACATGTTATAAGCTTATATCCTGGAAGTACAATATAAAGTTAGAATTTTTTGGAATGCAACAGATGTGAGTCTTGTTCATATCCTTAAGTGATTTTTTTTATATATATGAACAATTCTATTATTATCTTAGAAAATATATCTCCAATTAGGTGCCTTTCTTTGAAAGAAGAAAGCATTTAATCTATATAAGCTTAGCGCCTTATTGGGATTCATTATGAAGAGTGTTCTTTTAATGTTGACCCTTATAAAAGGTTTGACCAATACGCTTACTTCATCTTGGTTGACGGAGTGTTGAACAAAAATGATGATATCCTATAAAAAAGAAGCATTATTAGAAGAATTTCCTAAGGTGTTTAGGTAGTATTATGAGTCATCTCTTTGGGGTTATTTTAATAACTATAGATATTTCTAGATTCATTAGTTAGTGAGACTATTTTGCTTATGTTTCTCCTAGTTAGGATGAAATTGTGCAAGTATTTTGTGTTAATCTCTCTATCCTTTAGTCATAAGAATTTTTTTTTAAATTTTTGTCTTGAAATGGGGTTTCGGACCTCTAAAGCATTTAATTAGTTGATCAATGCTTGTTTCTCTTTTTAATTTAGCAACTCATCATTTAGTTTAACATAAAGGTTCTCTTAGGCTTGTAGGAGATTGATTTTATTATCCTTGATAATTTGGTCTTTATACTTGTGATTATTAAGAACTTGCAATTTCCTTTTCATACCTTGCAATTTCCTAATACATTTGAAAGATTTAAAACCACTTTCATTAACTTGTAGCCCTCTTATTATTGACTCCTTAAATTTAGGTAGGTAAGATAGGTGATTGAAGGATACGAAAGGAGTGATTTTACTAATTGATGTAGTTAACAATGAGAGTTTAATATTGGCATGATCAAAGCAAAAAAGCTAAAATAATCTTTCCTTATAGGGAGTTAACTCATCTAATATGAGTTTATATAGGGCCTATCTAGCTTTTCTCATATAATATAGTTCCAAGTAAAGTGATGGTCATTAAATATAAGATTTTTAGATCTTACTTTGTTGATGTAGTTCAAGAAATCATCATTATTATGCCTTAAATAGAATCTAAAGCCCTTAGCTTTATTTCGAATGAGTGTAGTTGAAGTCTCCAAAAATGAGCTAAGGTGAGTTGTTGTAAAGTACAAAGAAAATAAGATATTTTCAAAGTTAAAGCCTTTGACAAGCAATTTTAACCATATACATAAGAGTGATACTAATATAGGAAGATGAGTTAGAAATAATCATTTGTAAATGAAGGCATTACTCTGAATGTTAAGTATTTAAAACGTAGATTTTATTAAAATCATAGGCCACTAATAGTTTACCATTGAAGTATGCCTAGTGGTTGAATGGTCCAAATTTTTACTAAAAACCAAAATCTTTCTTAAATACTATTAAGCTTTATCTTAGTCTCTATTAAACCTAACATAAAAGGTTTCTTAGATTTGAGATAATCCTTGATGACCTTTTACTTATTGGGATAATTAAGAACCTTACATTCAAATAAATAATCATTATGGATGGGGTAAGGGGTTGCTATTAATCATTTTCTTTGGCTTAGTTCCTAGTCTCCTTTTTCTAGCTTTCCTAAAACTTACATATGTATAAGTTGTATCTTCTGAAAAGAAAAGTCCTTGTTTAATTGGTATTAAAATTTTCTCTTAGTTTAATGAGTGTTCTGTATTCATCTTTGGTTCCTGATTATCATTTAGGCTAGACTTAGTTTGTAACCTATTCCCTGTTTGATTGTTTTGAGTTAATATATGATATAGATTTGCCTCTTTATAAACTAAAAGGATTGATATCAAATTTTCTGTAAGTTCTTCAGATTCTACATCTTTTGTGACTATTGCCCATCTTCTGTGACTATTGCACCATTTTCTATAATATGTGTAACTACAACTTTTTCTACCTTTGCAACCACTGGACCTTTAGTTTCTCTAGTAAAGGTAACCTTAACAGGGATGTGGGAGTATATGATTCATTAGTGGAATGCTGATTATTTCCTCATAGCTATTTGTAACAAATATCCTACCGATATATTATATTTTTGGGTGGTTTAATAGGCTTCCATTAAAAAAAAAGAATTTTTACATATCCCATCCTCATCTTATCTTTTAAATTTCAAGGTTTTAGGTAAGTCTTTATTAGTATCCAATTTAGCATAGACTTTAATATAATTTATCCTTTTTAAGCTATTTATATTCTTATCCATAAAAATTATCCTTCCTATGAAACTAGCAAGGTAGCTAAGTCGCAAGTAGATCAATATTATAAGGGTATATTGTATAAAATCATTTGAAAGGGGATATATTTCATATGTATATTGTTAAACTCTACACCAGGTTTCCAACATTTTAAGAATAGAGGCTTGCCATTTATATACTATGAACTTAACTTTAGTACTTTCATCATATTTGTCTTATTATTGAACTTGAATATAAAGTGGTCCTCTTTATTAATTACTGTGTTCTCCATCTCTAACTTCTTCCATTTATATTCTGCCCATGCTTACATAAGAAGGAAAGAGGGTATTTTGTCCATAAAGAATCCTATGATAAGGGCTATCATTTTGCAACTTCAATATTTAAAACCTTAATAAGAAATGAAACTACATTATTTTACTAGATATTAGGGGAAAATATTTGAGCTTGTGGTTAGGATTAGAGTCTCAATTACCTAACACTAGGCTTTCTTCAATAGGTTAGAAGTTGAGGTAAGGAGATTGACTGAGGTAAGAGGAGAGTTAGCTAAGTGATTCATAACTAAATTGAGAGAGCTTGAGGATTGAGCAATAAAAGAGTTTAAAGCCACTAAGGATAAAGAAGGAGAGGAGAAAATGATCTAGGAAGAAAATGAGAGTAGGAGAAGAATCAGGTAGGAATAAACAAAGAAATGTAATAAGAAAGAAAGGATAGATAAGAGAGATGTAGAAGGCCAAAAACAGTGCCTAATTAGGGAATAACCTTCTCTTAGTGACTTAAAAGGGGTTGTATTGTCGAAGAGAGAAGGTTTGATTCCATTTCCTTAATTGGAAGAGGACCAGATAAATCTTAGGTAGAAATGGTTCCTTTAAGGACTATTACCTAAATAAGGAAAGTCAAATCTAGTTTAATCAATATAAAAGAGGGAAGACATGAAAAAAAGGGGCATCTAAAGAAATTTAGAGAGAGGGATGAAGAAATTATCTCTCCATAGGTTTAACTAGAAATTATTATTTAAGCTACAATCTAAATTTATAACTATAATAAATAATAATTTAATATAAGCTAAGTCTTTACAATTATATTTGTTTTTTTTTTATCTTAAAACTTTAAAATTTTACAAAATGAAGTGCTTAAATTTTATAAAATTGGATAAATTGTTGAAGTATCAATTTCATTTTTGGGAGAGATAAATTATAAAATTAGTCTTGATAATTCAATATAACTTTGAATTTTATTTTTAAACTTGAAGAGCAATATTAATACCTATATTTCTTTATAACCAATTTGACTTTAGTGATTACTATATGAAAATAATGCCATTATTAAACATTTTTGAAGCTAATCTTTAGTTAAGTCATGCTATATCGACAGTCTCATTCTATATTCACTAACATATATTATTTCTTAGATTTTTTTCAACTCTTTTCAATCCATATTTTTTAAATTCATTAGAAGTTTTATATAAATTTCGTATTTAGATATTTTTCATAATGTTAAATTATTTCTTATGGTCATTAAAATCAAATTTTCTCTGCTTACATTAGACCATATGTTTGATGTGTAAGCGTGCTTTAATTAATATTGACTATGATGGACTTGAAAACAACTAAAGTGATAATCATATAGTTGGATATATTATACAAAAATAAATATCTTATTTTACATATGTTTCAGTACCTTTTTTAAATATTCAAAGATTAATTTGAAGTTGTTTATTAATGTAAATAGCAGAACCAAAGAGTTTAAGAATCTTGCCTACCTCAACCTATCTCCACTTTAAAGGAATCGTAGGAACTAAAAGATTGAGCCATATTGAACCCTCTAACCTTAACTCCATCGAACCAAAACAACTTAGCTCTCTCTAAATGGATGAACTTTTTAAATCATTCCATATAGATGATGTGGGAGTTGCTCTCTTCAACTTAAACCCCTTTATATGTGTTTAGGTTCTTATGAATTCAATAGCCCGTTTTACTACAAAGTGTGGCATCTTAATGGGAATGATATCATTAATGTGGTTTTTGATTTCTTCACCTTAATAAAAAAATCATAAAAGGCTTACTAACTTATTTTTTTTAATTCTTAACTCTTTTAATCCTTCTTCTATATAAGAATTTAGGGCAATTTCAAGCTAAAACATTCTCTATAAATTTATGGTCAAGATGTTTTAAAAAATTAAATGGATCATATCAACACTTGTAAGTGAAATCTATATAATCTTCATAACGAATAAGCATTAGCGACATAACTCTTGTTTTCTGAAAAATCCTTAAGATTGTTAAAGAAAACATTTAAACAAAATATGCGTTTTTCAAAGTTGATTTAAGAAAAGCTTATGAACTTAACCAATGAAATTTAGTAATTGTAGCCTTAAAAGTTTATGGTTTCTCTTTTGAACTTGTATACTCTAATGTATCTCCATACTATATTTTTTTTATTATGGTTAATGGTGAACCTAGCACATAAGGTCGCTATCACCTTACCTCTTTATCCTTTACTTAGATTTTTTTTCTTCATTTTCTAATTAGAAAAGACTAAGTTTGAAAAATCAAATTTTAAATATCATAAGTGATCTAAATCTAATTTTTTCAATCTAACTTTTGCACATGACTTACTTATTTTCTCATTTGTTGATGCTTGGTCAATTAAGGTCTTCATTAAAATAGTACTTAAGTGTAAAGTTCTTTTTAGTTTATCAATTAATAGAGACCAGAGCTTCCTCTTTATTTCAATAAGGAATTAAAACCTTTCTAAAATCACATAGTTTAATCTTACAAACCTTTCAATTAAGTACCTAGTAATCCTATAATTTTCATCTAATCTCATCTTTAAAGAATTCGTACCACTCATCCATTAATCGAAAATAGAGTTAATTTATAGACTATGTGGTCACTTTCTTATGCTATACATGTTTAACTAATTAAAATAATCCTTAATAGCCTCCACATATTTTAGTACACATATTTTCTTCTCCTTGCTAGAGTTGTTAAACATATAAAAACATATGAAAAGAATCATTAAGAACTTCTTATGGTATGGAATTAATGGTTGTCATCTAAAAGCCAAAGTGAAATAAAAAGATATTAGCAGGGAAAAATAAAAAGGAGGACTTGACATTACCCTAGTCAAGGTGATAAGCAAGATGCTACTCTCTAAGAGAATATGAAAGCTCTTCACATATTAGAACTCATTCCCAAAACCCCCGACACTTTTGGTAATTGAAATTAGCTTCAAATGCTTCCTAGTATTAGAGGAAAGTATTGAAGTTAATGGATATTATCATTTTTATATCAAGCACAAAACTGGGAATGGAAGGAATAAACACTTTTGGAATGATAACTGATCTCAAATTAGTCTATTAGAAAACATAATTCCACTCAAAACCCATCTTGAGGAGCTATAAAGGCATTCAAAAGTAAATGAGGTCATTATCTCTAACTCATAATTCTAGCCAAATCATAACTCTATAATCCCTAGTTTAATAAGAAATAATATATTAAACTACAATTATAATATCTTATATGAAGATAAATTTCTTTGGTTAGCTAATGCTTCTCATCCTTTCAACAATAAAAGTACCCTAAATATATTTAAAGAATCAACTCTTGCTTAATCTTTACATTCTTTAATTTGGTTTAAACCATATACCTAAGACCACTTTCTAGCTATGGCTTGGAATCAAGTAAATATTAAGGACCAAAAGATAAGTTCTATTTGTAATCATTTTGTAACGTAAATGAAAGATATTGGAAGAAAAATAAATGAATAGAAAACACAAAGTTTATATGTTTTAATCAATATGACCTATATATACAGCGTTTTAATCAATATGACCTATATATACAGCAGGGAGATAGATTTCTTATTATTGTAAGAAAATGATCCAACATCAAGGGTATGACATGACACCTAATATATAAATGCTAATCAAGTTATTTATAGTATAAGGTTACATGTAATATGCTTAAGTTCTGTGAAATTATACTTCCTTGCAGATTTCATGTCATGAGTTTAGTGCCTAACACACTTATGATATTTTGATCCATATATATCTAGTGCCAGTTATATGTCCATACTGGTGCTAGTTTTTCTCCGATTTCTCAAGCAATATCCTATTCTGGTTATAACACTCAAGATTTTGGGTTGGGTCATAAATAGGTTTATGCCACTATAAATTCAAGTCATATCTCACAATTCCTTACCTTGACATACATTCTCCAATATTAAACCAAGAATCACTCCCTGTCATTAATTTCTTAAAGGCTTCAAGCTACAAATAATGACTTTGTTAACATATCTATTGGATTATCAACTACGACTATCTATTGTACAGAAAACACCTTATCCTTAATAATATCTCAAAATAAAATTTAACTTAACATCAATACACATTAATCTCTCATGATAGACATAATTTTTAGCCAAATTCATTGTACTTTGACTATCACAACAAATGACAAAGTTTTACACATCCACACCCGAACTAGCAAAAAAATCATACAACCATATACCTTTTTAAATCCATTTTGTCAATGAAATGTATTGTACTTCTATTGTAGAGATAGTAACTGTAGAATGAAGTGTTGCTTTCTAACTGTTGTATAATCAAATAGGTCAAAGATAGAACATGTCAAGGATTTCCTTGTGAAGATATCTCCACCATAATCAAAATTAGTATAGTTGACAACACCAATAGTAGAATCATCAAAACCATAAACCAAGCAAATATAACTCGTGCCTTTCAAGTATCATATAATCCACTTAACAACTTCTTAATAAGCTTTCCTAGAATTACTCATAAACATGCTTACAACACTAATAACATGTACTAAAGTTGGTCTTATGTATACCATGACATACATCAAACCCTCAAT
Source organism: Erythroxylum gracilipes (assembly GCA_026413385.1). Lineage (NCBI taxonomy): Eukaryota > Viridiplantae > Streptophyta > Magnoliopsida > Malpighiales > Erythroxylaceae > Erythroxylum > Erythroxylum gracilipes. The sequence continues at coordinate 11,678,670 of JANZLC010000008.1, read as the reverse complement.
TATGTTCTAGTAAGGAACTTATTTCATGTAACCTTTCTTTGAGTCTAAATTAGGTAATGCACTAGCATCAAATATAAAATGTGTTACAAAGAGAGTACAAATAGGCTTAGATTAATCTATTTAAAAAGACTATAACACCTTTTTAATGTACTTTTATTGTAACAAGGATAATAAACTTAATTTTCTATCCCTCCAAATCTCGATGTCTAATTTTTTTTAGTTGCACCCAAATCCTTTATCTTAAAGTCACTACTCAACAAGGCTTTTAGATTTTTAATTTCAACCTTATTATTAACTGCAATTAACATATCATCAATATATAGAAACAAACAAATATGTGAATAATATAAAACCTTTCTAGAGCAAACACAATTATTAAATTAATTATAAACAAAATCTTGAGAAAACATAAATGCATCAAACCTCATGTACTACTACCAAGTCCTTTTTCTCAAAGTCAAGAAAACCAATCTAGTCTTTTATATTCTTATTCAAACATGTAGTTTTCACATCAAGTTGCTCCAACTTTAGATTGAGTGCACCTACCATAGTGCATAGACCTTTATGCACTTAAATGATCTTATGCTTCATAACTAGTAGAACTTAGTAATCAATTCTTTTTTTTTTGTAAAAAAATCATGTGTCACTAGCCGTTTTTTAGACATATCTGGCCAAACTGTGTGAACACTTTCTTTTTTATTACGGTCCTATTTGCATTCCACTAGCTTTGTACCTTTTGGTAATGTTATAAGTTCTTACATGTCATCTTTGCACTAAGATTGCATCTACTTATTCATGGCAATCAAGCATTATGATACTTTTTATTATCCACTACCTTTCTATAATTATGTGGTTCATCAAAGTCTATATTCTTTATTAATGTTATGGCATATGCAACAATGATCAATTTCAACAAAATCAATATAAGCTAAATACTTGGTAGGTTTTCTGATTTCTCTCCTTGTTCTCTATGCTGCTATATTTTGTGGCTGTTCCTTTTGCATATCTACGGATTGATTTTTAACTATCTTATTTGGAGTTTTACTGTGAAACTCTACCTTTTAGCTACCACTTTGATCCTTTTTACTTACAAGATCATAAAGCTCCTCTCTCTGACCAAGAATAGTAGATTCATCAAAAGTAACATCTTTGCTAATAATAAAATCTATAGTTCTATTCTTTTTTGTACATTATAATCTATGCCTTTTTTTTTGTTTTTTTGAAATCATAATCTATACCTTTTAATTCCAATATCTTTTCTTAGAAATATGAATTTTATTGCTCTAAAATCCAATGTTTCATCATTAATATGAACATAAGTAAGACGACCATTTATAAAGACTATTATAATTAGAGGGAGGATCGTACCTTACCTCTAAAAGAGTTTTAAAATCAATTATAGTTAATGGATGTTTATTTACTAGATAAGCAGCAATATTAACTGCCTTAGGCTAAAATGGTTGCAAAACTCATCAAATGGTTTATTACAAAATTCTAATATATTTTCTACTATGGGAGTTTTGACATATTTTTTAGAACATTTTTCAACCATAGTCTTTCACTTCTTAAATTTTCCAAATACTTCATTCTTTAACTTCAGAAAGCATACCCAAACTTTTCTATAATAATCATCAATATAGGAATCAAAGTAAATACATCCTCTAAGGGATTAAACTGGAGTAAGAATTTATAAATCTGAATTAATATAATCAAGAATGTCTGTTAAAGTGTACTTATCAGAACTAAATTTGACTATGTGCTGCTTGTTAAGAACGTAATACTCACAAATTTCATCTTCTTAGTGACAAATCCATCCAACCTCTGTTTTAAAAACTGAACCGGACCGGCTGGTCCGACCGGTTCAACCGGTGACCGGTCGACTATCCGATCCGGTTCACCCTTAAAATTGGGTTCTCAATTGAACCAGTGAGAACCGGTCAATTGACCGGTCGAATCGGTCCGGTTCGACCGGTACAACCACTGGTTCAATAAAGTTTTTATTTTTTATTTGGTATTTTTTCAAATAATATTAATATTATATATAATTAAATATAATTATTGCATAATTATGATGTCACACCGGTTCGATTGATGGTTAAACCGGTCAAACCGGTGACCAGTAAGGCCTCCGGTTCGATGGCTGGTCTGGGTTTCAAAACACTGCATCCAACAATCCTTTCCTACTCAATATTTAAAGTCTCTACTCACTTATGTGACGTAATCTGTGATACCATAAATATGTACTATCATTATTATGTCCTATAAATTAGAAGATAACCATTGATTCTATTACTATTTTCTATGTTTTAATGTTGTAATCTTCTTTTCATCATATCTATGACATTCTTTAACACTTTAAGCTGCCCATCACCACAAAATACCTTTAACTATCAAGAGTATATATTAAAATCATATTTTTTTAAGTACAAAAGTATACTAGTCATCTAATGTTCTAATAATTTCATCATACATTGGGATCTTAACTGAATCACTACCTTTGAAAGTATGCTTTTTATCATCACCTAATTTGACAATAAAATTCAATTTTTTAAAAGAAATAAACTAGTTTTTATTTAAAGTCATATGATAGGATACACTAGTGTATACCTTAGTGTTTCCTTTTTCTCGTTTCCCTTATTCTGCTTTTGGTAGTCCTTTCTAAAGTGTCATTTTCCTTATAATAAAAATATTAAAAAACTTTAGGCTTCGTTTTAGATCGTGACTTATTTCTCTTCTAATATCCCTTTCTTTATTCCTACCTCTGCTAATAATTAGACCAAAATATGATTTATTTTCATATATGTTTGAGACTTTTTCTTCAATTTCATAGACTACATAACATCCTTCATATTATTAATAGAAATTGTAATATCTTGTTCCCATATTAAGAGTTAGAACTGAAAAATACGGTACATATGAGATCAATGAGAGATTAAGAAAAATTCATTTTCATGCTCATGTATATTGTTAGCATACATGCACGTGAATTTGAATTTTTGCACACATTAAAATGATTGTACATGCATTCATTGACAATTGCCGAGTATAATTGATTCATAAATGTGTTTACATTGTGAATTGTGGATTATATGTGTTGCGAACTGATTTGGAGAGTATAAATTGCTGAATTCGAATATTTGGTGATAATGTTTATTGATTTAGAGTTTTGGTGAATTTTAGGAAGAATTTTTTTTTCAAAAAATGTTGGGTATTACTGGACTTAGAAAAATGCCAAGTGGCAAGTAAATTGATGAATGTTAACGGAAATGAGAGTTAAATGATATTGAGGAATTTTATAGTTGACTTTAGAAATTATGAGAAAATGATATAAAAAATTAGGAGACAACTGTAGTAAAATTTTGGAGTTAGTTGAGCTAGTTAAATGAGAACTAGTTTAAAGTCTTAAAGGATGGATGAGTGACAAGTGTCACTTGCAAAGTTAATCTTAAAAGCTTACTACTATTTTGTTCATTTAAAAGACCATGTTACTGTTGTGTTTTCATCTTGCTTTCTTCTTCGAGATTTTTCTTCATCTTCTGGAAGCTTCATCACTTTCAGAAATGTCTCACCCTCACAATGCAAGCCTTGCTCTCATTTTTAGCTTGCTACCTCTTTTTGTTATTTTCTTTAATGTCACTAAAATACCTAACCCAAACCACCTTCAAGATGATGTATGTGAATTACATGAAGTTTAGGGCTTTTTGAGTTTTTGTAGATTTTGGAGCTAATATCAAGCAAAGTTATGAATACCGTACCAGGCTCGGTACTGGATTGAATTCTGGAACGAAACTGTACCGGTACAAGGTACCATTTCGGGAAGTTTTTTAAACTTATGAAATAGTCCCTAAAATTTTTAAAAATAGCAAAATAGTCCATATTGGTATATTATACAGTTGTACTGTATACTTTACTACTTTACTGTTTACATCAACCATGCTTCAAAAATCTTAATAATAAATAATAATGACAATTAATATGAAATAACAATAATTTTTAAATATTTTACATATAAA
>JANZLC010000008.1:11597699-11613066 GCA_026413385.1 Erythroxylum gracilipes | reverse complement strand
TACTACTACTACTACTACTACTACTATTACTACTACTACTACTACTACTACTACTACTACTACTACTACTATATTCTATGTTTTTTATTAGAGTTATAAACTTAATTTTTGTAGAAACCAGATACTAAGATATATAATATTCATACCGTTATAATTTTTTAAAAGTCATATCCTCATAAGTCATTTTACACATAAAACACTAATACTAAACAGCTAATTTTACCAAACATCTCTAACAAATAGCTAAATGCAATTTGCTGGTCAAATTAGCTGATATAATCAGCTATCAGCTAACAGCTAATGTAATCAACTGATTGTCAAACAGGATCTTTATGTCTAATCAGAACGTTATATGATAAAATGATTGAACTACACAAAAAAGATATACATAAAAAGGTTAGTCAAAATCACTTTAATATTGTTAATATTTGGGTGATTATGATACTTTACTAGATATCAATTTTCATATATATATAAAAATTATTTAATTATATAATTAAAAATAAATTAAATGAGTTATGATTTATATCCATTGTCAACATATTTAGAAACTTAATGGATCACACACCTAGAACAATTAAAGAGAGAAAAAGATAATTTAATCAAGTTAGAGTTAGACATGGTTGCAAAGTTTGAAAAACTTTAAAGGTTAAATATGAGATATTTAATAAATAAAAACTATCATAAGATATTAAATCTTATTTGGACTCAATTAATATTTAATTACAGTTAAATATAATGCTAATCAAAATTAATTGAAATTAGAATTATAATTCAACCAAGCTACCAAAAGGTCCAAACTAATTATAAATAGACGTAGACTTTAAAGGAGCTAATACTTTTTAGTTACCCCTCTCTTCACCATCTGTAAAGTTTTCTCGATTTCTTTATATGGATATTATTAGAGACTGAACGCTTATGAAGCTACGTTAGTGGCAATAAACTTAATTAAAATTCAAGGAAAACTATAGAAAATGTTTATTATCAAAGATCATATTACTTTTGAAACTCCTTAGTTGCCATGTTGTAAACGATAATAATTGAATGTCCTTATCCCCAAAAGAATTGAACAGAAATATAGCCTAATCACATAATGTATTGATTGAAAAATCAAACGATCTTAGCTCCAACGAATTGCTAAACTAAATACCACTAATTAATGGTCAATCTTTAAGAAGATGAACCAACGATTCATCCAAAAATCATAAAGACAACTTTTTATCTAATAAGAAAATGCCCCTTTTAATTAGCTAACTTCTCGTACGAAGGACATATTTCAAACCTCTCTATATAAAAACTTGAATATTAGCAAATATGCTAATGTTCCAAATACATTTCTAGAAATCAAGAGGAAAGAAGTAGCTATCACTACTATATGAAGCCTTATTATGAATGGAATCCTTTAAGATTGGGTGATAGTCAGGCAAATTTATCTTAAACAAAAGTATTTTTCAATAAATAATTTTAAGATTCTTTTTTATCTCAAAAGATAGAAAATTTTTGTCAACGATTAAGCATTCCACCTATTAGTTGAAACATTAAGATCTTATTTGGTCACTAATAATAAAGAGGTAGGAATAAAAATGTAACATTTATTTTGTAACTTTTACTTGTTTGGTCATTGGAAATGAATAAAACAGGGAATGATAAAACTAGAATGAATTCTAAATAATCTTGAATTTTTATTCCTAAAGAGGGTGTAGGTATAAGCTGGAATCAAATTTAAAAATATGATATAGGAGATATGAGACATGACTAGAATATTAACAAGTTGTTAACCAAATATTATTAGGATATTGATTCTTATCATAATATTATTATCAAAATAATATATTACGTTATTTTATATTAATTTCTTTAAGAATTATTTATACTTTTATTTTATCATAAAATCATTTACAATTATTTAAAAATTTAATAAATTTATAAATAATTGAAAATTTATTAATTATTTAATAAAATACAAAAAAATTAATTAATTATTCACAAAATAAATCATATGATAACTAAATATGAGTTAAAAAATCTTAGCATCATTCTTAATATTTGATACCAAATACAAGCATAACTGTTAACATTGTTTAATCTCATACCGAACATGCATAATCAGTAATTTTATTTTTATTCCAATTGTCGCTTTCTATTCTCATTCCCATTTTTTATTATGATTCTTTCATTAATGGTTACTAAACGAGACCTAAAGAAGTTTAGGAACAATATCATCTGAATTCAATACTTGGTATAGGAAAATAATTTTAGGACTTGGAACATTATTCAACTTTCAAATTTTAACCTAATTATCATTCCTCACTCTTTAGATACAATCTCTTTTCAAACACTTACAAAATTATATGCATTAACCTACATGAAAGAGGGATTATCGCCCCTCTAAGTATTGAGCAAATCTCCATTTAAAAAAATACTTTACTTTGAAGAATTTAGAGCATAAAAAAGAGAGATTATTGGGCCTTCAGTGTAACATCCTGTTAACCATGTTAAGGCTAGAATAGTAATTTATGAGAAAGTATGGGAATTTAGGAAAATGCACGTCATGCATAAGTTCAATATGACATGCACATTTTTGCACATTAATATGATTGTACATGCGTTCATGACATTTTCGGGTATAATTGAGTTATTAACGCGATTAAATTATGATTTGAAAATTTTGGTATTATTTAAAGTATTTTAGAATTTTTGGTAAATTTTAGAAAACTATTAATTTATGGGCCAATTATATAGTGACACATGGCAACATGTATATGTGACAAATGGCTATGTTGTATGGTGACATGTAGACTAAATAAGTTAGTGATAAATGGCACATGTGAGCAGTAACACGTGAAAGACATGCAAAGCATACACGTACTTTTATGTTTTGAGGTAGGAACATTTCACTGTAACTATTGTTCTTCACTGTGAAGAAACACTCAACACCGAATAGTAATTTGTTATGCTTTCTATACACTTGATTCCCTCTTATTACTGGAATTAATTGCTAGATCAAGTAAGTGAATTTGATGATATTTTACTGTTAATGATCCTGCATATGAAATTATTTGTGAGTGTTTGAGAAGTGCGGTTTTGGTGATTAATAAATGAAAGATTTGTGAATTAGGATTGTTCAGAAAAGTACGAAATAGACTCTATTCTTATATTGAAATAGATATGCAAAAGTGTTGGAAAGTTGATGTTTTGGTTTACAGAGATTCGACTGTGGTGATTTCACTGTTCATGCATGTAATTGTGAAGTATTTTTAGAGATGGTTTCACATGTTTTGAAATGAGTTTAATGAAATTAAATGAAGATGTGGTAAAGTTGTGATTTAGAAATGATAAGTTGTTGGGATGAAGTGAAAAAAAATATGGAAATATGGAAAATCACAGTAGAGAGAGAAATGATGAACACAGTAGTGAGAGAAAGCTTATGTGAAGTTTCGGTTTTGAAATTTTATTTTGATCCTTGAGTTTTGAGTTGTGAGTTGTTTTAGAGTTAGATAAGTTGCAATGGGTGTGAAAATGCAAAGAAGATAAGTTGGAAATGGTGTAGGAACTATGAGATAAGGAAAGAGAAGGAGAAGAATTCTGCAAAAATTTCCCAGAAGGGAAGTCACCCTCGTGCATAAGTACGATGGTGACTTTGCATAAAAAATTGGAAATCACCCTCGCGCATAAGCACGACGGTGACTTTGCCCGGAGTAACTCACCCTAAACACATTTGCTTCTTTTGGTCATAACTTCTTCATCCAATGTCCAAATGACTTGGTTCTTCAACCAATAGCTTCATAAGACATATATCTACATCTCTACCAAAAATCATAGCTTTCTAAAATGTATTGTTTGATGAATTTAAGGTGAAATATGACTATGTTGAAGTATGATAATTATAATGATTTTTACTGAACATACTCTGGTAATTGGACTATATCTTGATTTATGGACCTCAAAATGAGATGATTATTTATTGTGATTAAACTAGAGACATAAGAATACAAATTTTTTAAAGAGATTAAATGTTAATTTTGTCTCTAAGAATTACAGAATCTGAATTGAAGTTCAATCCATAGTACAATTATAGTTCATAGAATAGTACAGAGTAAATTAAGTATAACTTTCAGTATACTAAACCAAATTGGATGAACTTGGTATCATTGGAAACTTAAGAAATTGGAGTACAACTTTCTAGAAGGAAGTGTTGCTTAATTTTTTCATTTACTTATCATATTAATTATGCAAAGCTTACCTGAAAGTATGTTATTAGAAAAATCTGAAGTGGACAATTGGGTTATCAAATTGATTTCATATTGTTTTATTTTGGTCCAAATTATAAGTACAAATGATATTAATGAGGGCTTTGATATCTAAATGATTTGATGATAAGGATCACAATAAGATACCCCGGAATTGTCATTGAATAGGCATTGTGCATATTTTATATAAGTAGATGTGCATAAAGGAATACGTATACAATTGTACAAAAATGTGATATTTGTAAATATGCTTTGTATATTATAGAGAAGTACATTGGACACCAGTCAAATATTGTTGGTCCATCTAGGCAATAGCATATTGGAGTGTATTGTGAATCAACCTAGATGAATTTCCAAGAATTGATTTGATTTGGTTTATTAAGCTTCCAACTATTGAACTGTTGTTATTTGTTTCTGAATTTCGGACTTAAAGTTCGAGGAGTAAATATTTGGGATTGTATTGAAAATGCTCTAATTTGTTTGATAATTCTGTATGAAATATGGATTCTCAACGAAAGTTGAATGTTGGACTTAGGTCCAAAGATTATGAAATTTTGATTGTATTATGCTATGCGAATTCTCAACGAAAGTTGAATTCCGGACTTAGGTCCGATGATTATGAAATTTTGACTGTGCTTTATAAATAATTGTGATATATGGTAAATTCTGAATTGTTGTATTTCATAAAATGCATGCTTAGATAAAGGCGTTATGACTGGAGTAGCCCGTATTAAGCGCTTGCACGTAGAGTGTTGCTCCGTGATATATGATTTTGCACGTAGAGCTTCGCTCTGTGATATATGATTCTGCACGTAGAGCTATGGTCCATGATTTATTCTGACTAAGCCCAATGAGCTAGTATTTGTATATGTGATAGGCACTCGGTCACAACAATAACAACGAATGTGGAGTCTCATATGCATCTGTATTTGTTTATATATGTTCTTATTCGCAATAATTAAATGATGTGCCATGACAGTGTGAGTATTTGGAATATACTTATTCTGCATGAATAATTGCGAAATATGTGACTTGTGTATATGAATCCGGTGAAATCATCAATGATGGTTCACTCATTGAGTTCACAAAACTCATAAAAATTTGTAACGTGTCTTTTCAGGTTCAGAGGAGTTATCCAATTAGACCGGAGTTCAGCCACTGCAAACAAGTATGAGTTAGGGGTCGGGATCAGTTTGCACTTGTATTTATCTTTAGTGATTATATTTTTGTATTATATTCTGCAAGAATTGTATTAAGTGTATGTGATTGATTTGGTAATGAAATGACTTTATGATTTCAATTTTTTTGTTCTGTAATAGGCCCAAGTGATTACTGAAACTCTGATGTGTTCAATAATGTTTGTATCTTTTGTGATTGAAATTGTTATAATAAATCGGGCCGAAATTGATTAATGATTTTTCGCATATGCGTTTATTGTTTAGGTGACTTTGCAATGGGATTCATCCGTTTACTATTTTAGCATGCCACTAAATGTTATTAAATGAAGTGGGCCTGATTTAATTAATGGTTTTCGCATACGTGTACATTGTTTTAAAGAAACAAAAGTTTTGTGATAAATTTTGACTGAATGATCGTTCTAACATGCCACCCCTATGAGGTACGTACTCGGATATCACTTAGAATGTTGGGTACGTATCCTGTGAGAGTGGGGTGCTACATTTAGGCATTGAGCAAATCCTCATTCTATTGAGATGCCTTGACATATAAAAAGCATTGGATAAAATAAGTGTTGAGAAATTAGGGCGAGATCTTATTTTTCTTATAGTAGAATAAATACGAAACTTTTTTTATATAATTTCTCAAAGCTAATATCACTTAAATTCTAGAACATGATTAACATATAAAATAAAACAACGCATGATTATAATTCATATCTTATTCCGAAGCTTGATTTATTTTCTTGTCATTTCCTTTAAATCGTTTTTGAAATCAACCCATCTCAACTACTTTAGTTACACAATGTTTAACCTCTAATGGTATCTATAAAATGTGTTGAGAGAACTTTATAACTATTGTAGACAGGATTAAAAAAGAAGTACTAGCTCTCTTGAAGCGTAAGCCTATTTATATCTCTAAGGATGGCAATTACCTGGCCTTAAGTCAACGGACCACGGGCCGAGCCACAGGCCAAGATTTCGTGGCTTGACTAGTCACAGGACGGGCTTAGGCTAGGGCTGTCTAGGTCTTGCCTGACCCAAGGCCCGACCTAAAGCTACAAAACTACGTCATTTTTGAATTTTTAAAAAACAATAAATAAGCAGGGCCGGGTTGACCTGCCAGTGACTGAGCTCGGAGAAGGAAGAGATAAGAGGGCCCCATGGAGAATGTGGTCAGAAATCCATAATAAAGTCCGACCACAACGACCGAATTGACAGAAGATCTTCTTTCTAAAGAGATTTGATTCGTATATAATCAATATGAAAGAAACTATGAAGAAATGAAGGAGGATCAGATTCTGGTCAGGCTGGGGGCCACGCCATGGGCCGTCAGCCCATTGTCATCCTTATATATCTCATATTGATTCTTATTTATTAAATAACTTATATTTAAAGTTTCTAAGTTTACAATCAAGTCCAACGTGATTAAATACTTTTTTTTCTCTTCAACTCATTTTTTGTATGACACCCATTAGATCCCTAAATGATAACCCTGAATTATATCTAGGATTAGATAAACTAAACTTCTTTAACTTATCTTTAGTTTTTAAATTAATTTATATCTATAAATCACGATTAACGTATAACAACGTATCATAACTACCTAAATATTTCAGAATGTCAAAGTACTTTTGACTAATCTTTATATGCATGATTTTTCTGTGTAATTCAATCATTTCATTATATAATGTTATAATTAGATAGAAAGTCTGTAATTAATATCTAATCTATTTGAGTCCAATCATATTAGTTCTATACTATTAGTAATTAATTCAATTAATGACATATGAAAACTATTTTTAAATTAGCATTTTACCTTTGTCAAGGATTTCTCAAATCACTAATAATAAAAAAGAAAATATTCTCTCTAATTACTTTAGGATGATAAATTCTATATTAATCACTCAACTATCTTCGTATAGTTCATGCTATATTCTATACCTACAGACTGAGCTATTATTGACTAGAATAAGTCATAAATAGTATCTAAATATAACAATTTTCTATACAAAATATTTTGGAGATCTTACGTCAAAGGATCACTTATACAATCATCATAATAAAAAAATTTATAAACATACGAGTAATACTCCAAATGGGATAAGTTCAGTAAACTTATTCTCTAACAAGTACCTACGCATTTGTTTAAATATCTTCATACTTTAATCTATAAAATCAACTATTTCTTTTATAAGAAAAATATAATATGTGTTAGTCTTTTGACATCCTATTAATATCATGTGTTAATAAAATAATGATTATGAACAATTTAGAGTAAATACATAAATGCAACATGAATTTTATAATTATAATCTTATCATAATTTCATTTATAATATACATTTATTTCTTGAAATTTATCATTCACATCTAAATATATATAATATAAACAATGTTTATACATAATTTTCACTAAATTAGAACCAATAGATTGAATGTAGGATATAAACCAACAATAAGATAGTAAAGATTGTTGTTATTATCATCATCTTACAAATTAAACATATAAAAGTGTTATGAGTTAAACCAAGTCTAACCATTTTAGAAATTATATATAGTTAACCCAATTTGTCAAAATACTTTATTGATTATCTGGCCATTATCATGGATAGTTTTCCCGTAAGCACTGTTTTGTAGGGAACACATTTTGGTAATTATCTATCATTATGCACAATGAGAAAAGTATGATTACAAGTTGACTAGAATTTGGAGACGGGCCCTCGGAAGCAAACAAATTGCAGTGAGTAGCAGCTTACAACACCAAAGCTGATGATGAAGATCATCACTCACATCAAAAAGCAATCGACGTATGAGTTATAACTACTCCGCAAAGATAGAGATGGGTAGCTTTCTTTGCGTTGCCTGTTGACAAAACGTAATTAATATCTTCCAAGACTAATTTGGCCTATACTTATCCTTGGACAAAAGGGGCATGCAAGTCAAGAATGCTCTTCTTATTGGTTACTTGATGAGGATTTTTGGCAAATGGCATGTGATATGCCTCCATAGCGATCCACACTGACTAAGCACTCGCATGCCTTTGTCACATAGATAGACGAGGGCGTTAGTTGCAATTAAAAAGGCCTGTCTTGTTACTAACTCGACTCATACTGGTTTAGTATATAAATAAATAGGTCTTACTGCAATGGGCGAAGTCAGGAATTTGTTTTAAGGGACAATATATATATATATATAATGATAAATATTAATATACAATTTACCATGGGCAACGACATTCTTTTGCAGTGGGCAACCTCTATATGCATATATATCTTCTTTAAAAAAAATTGAGGGTGGGCATCTTAAGTACTAGGTCAATTGTGTTTTTGTATGTTATTGAATTTACTTAAGAAATTGTTGTACGCTTACGAACCAACAAAATACACATAACTTGAAAGCGATCCACATGTTAAATTAAATGCAAACATGATGGTGAGTGGGCTATTGGGCTCTTGAGGTAGAAGGCATGAGAAGCACATGATCTTGTCTTCAGAACAATATCTTACTAGACCAATAAAGACAGTCCAACTTATGCTATGGAATTATTGCTTTGATTGTGATCAACAGCTCATTATTCTATTCAACACATATCAACACTCGCGTAGACTTAATTATTGAAGGATAAGAGTCATTGGTACCACCTGGCATTGGAATCTATTTTACTGTTAAAATTACTTGGGCATACGAATGCTTGCTGCTCTGTTTTTCTTTCTGTACTGGGTCCATGCTCAGTAACAGTGGCGTGTTAGAAGCATTGTGCATTATCTGGGGACGCATATACTAACCAGAAATTGAGCTTTTCATGGTTTCTGTTGAACTTGATTTGCGGTCGAAGAGTTCTGAGTCATATTCTTTTACCGTTAATTATAAGACTATATCTTTTATAATTTCAGTCCGACGAGCATTAGAAATTAACAAGTTAGCCACTGAACAAAATTAGAAAGGAAAAGTCATGCATGCCCGTTGGGATTTGCGTTAATCAGTTAGCCAGCTTGAGCCCAATATACGAGTCACTTCACCACACGTATTTGTACTTAATGATGTCTGTGCCGTAGTGTTTTCTTGCAAAGATGAGATCTTGACTTTGTCCTCTGAGAGATGAACGGAGTTCTACGCAGATCCAACATTTGAAGCCATTATTATCATATGGTTTTGTTTATTTACAGGGTAGGTAGATAGGGACACTTTTTTTTTTTTATAACTTTTCTTGTTGTTCCATTGATAATGGAATTCATGAGGGACTTATGCCTCTTCCCACGCCTTTACAGTATGGAAGTAATGAATTATATGGATTACTTGCATGTCCAGCATCAAATTCCTACTAGTCCTGCAAGTGTCCTGTTATTTATGGTATCTATAAAAACATGAAAAGAAAACACCAAAGTCAAGTAAATTAGAAACTGCTCTTCACTGTTCACATGTGCATTAAATGCCATTCTGCAGATCTTCAAGGCAAGTATATCCCTACCCTTAAATTTCTCTTTAAACAGAGTGGAAAGAACATTTATTGGAGAAAGAGAAGGGATTAATTACTCATGGACTTCATGCCTTCATCCCATACATGACCTCTTACTTGAAAAAAAAAAAAGGAACGATTCAAGAAAACTACTTGACCTATTCTGGTATGAAGTGTAAACTCATGAAGCATTTTCAAGACTGGGACGTTGCAATGCTACGTTAGAAATTCTTAATTGAACACTTAAAAAGCTTAAGGTGAGTTAAAGCCATCTTTCTTCATGTCAGTCCTAAATAACTTCAAGATTCTATAAGTAGGGATTAGCTTTAGACTAATAACTTAGGATAGCTTCTATTTACTTTGAATTATTTGCAAGTTATCATGAACACATTTTAAATTATTTGGTATACCCCTTAAGTAGTGTTGAAGCGTTTAGAAAGCAATGCTAAGCTTCCTGATTTAGCATTAATATAATTGATTGTTATTTAGTTCAAATCAAAGAGATAGCCTACCTGAGCAATTGCAATACGCAAAGCTGCACGGGTTGTTGACTTTGTTTCTTGTTGCTGCCAACCTAGCATGCACAAATTCACAAGAAAGCTAGAAGTTTAAATCACAGCCCAAGCAATAAATGCTAATGCATGCCTTTTATTTACTTAGCTGCTTCGTCCTTCCTTTAACCTTTCCCTTCTTAATTGCAACAGCAAATGGGAAGCAAAATTCTTATGGACATAGAAGCTCAACACAAGTGATGGTTCAGGTTTGCCAATTCAAGATCTTCTAAATCAAACCGGTTGATGCAAAAAGGCAAGTTAACATTGATCCAAATATGGTAAAAGATAAAGTTAGGTAGTGGTGATTCTCATAGTCATTATAGTCAATATCTCTTAAATTATTACTGCATAACACAAAGATGATGATCATATACTTGATTTTGTTAGTAAATTTCTGAAGTATGGATCTCTTGTTTCAATGTTTCAAAGTAAAAATAACGCAACTCAAATTGTGGTTTTTAACCCTGTAATAATCAATATTGGAATTTATTCTCTACACCAGAGAGGATCAATGTGAAATTTACACTTCTTGTGCAGTGGCACTAATGGAGTAAAAATCTCTGACTGGTAAGGCCAAC
The DNA here is from genome assembly GCA_026413385.1 of Erythroxylum gracilipes. Taxonomy (NCBI): domain Eukaryota; kingdom Viridiplantae; phylum Streptophyta; class Magnoliopsida; order Malpighiales; family Erythroxylaceae; genus Erythroxylum; species Erythroxylum gracilipes. The sequence continues at coordinate 11,602,051 of JANZLC010000008.1, read as the reverse complement.
CTGAAATGAATAAATTCGAAGGCCTAGCTAGGAAGAAAAACACATACCACAATTAGAAGATTGTTTAAATTACCCTAAATTGGGGATCCCTTTAGGAAAAAAAACAAGTAGCATATAACCCCCACAAGAAATAAGGTTCCCACCTAGAAAAGATTATTTTCATCTATTGCAACATCTTTAGAATGGTCCTTCTTGAGTAATTCCATCATCAAGCAGCCACTTCTCAAGCAATGAAAGCGGCAGTTGAGCACTGCAATCAGGCTTGCTTTCATCTTGGAAAAGGCTACCATCAGGCGACATAGACTGAGACAAGTCTGAGTTCGAAGAAGCAAAAGACTCGAAACCGAAAAGTGAGTTGAATGTATCTGATAAATTGATGCTACTGTTGTCAGCTTTGATTGGAGTACCTTCACTAGACGCAGAATCAGCCCCTTGCATGTTAGCTAACGAATTCTGAGTAGTCGTTGAGCTTGTTTGGGACTTTTTCGACCCGTTTCTCATCCATCCTTTAAGCAATTTAGCAATGTTTTCAGTGCTTGATGCATAGGTTGATGTTGGAGTCTGCTTTGAATTATTTCCAACTGAAGGTTTCAACTCGGTTAACCAGTTTGGTTTTTCTGGGGACAAGGCCTCACATAGAGCTTGTCTAGCCATGTGAATATCAGTTTGTAGCGTTCTCTCCCACTGTCCTCTTGAGATGGATTGTTCAGTAGTAGTTAATGATAATCCTTCCCTTGCATGATCTTCAAACCCTGTTTGAAGCTTTTTAAGCTTCTTCTTCAGATGGGTGTTCCAGTAGTTTTTTATGTCATTATCTGTTCTCTGAGGAAGATATGAAGCTATGGCAGCCCATCTGCATTACAATCGATGAATAACATTACTTTTACGTTCAGAAATTAAGCCATCCAAGTCACCCAAAAATATAAATGGCACAATTTTCTCGACAGAGATAAACAGTCACATAGTAATATTCAAATTTGAGAAAGAGAAAAGAGAGAACCTAAAAAAGGAAATAATGATTAATTATAAGATTTTACCTGTTGCCCAAAAGAGCTTGGAGGTGGACTATCATCTTCTCCTCTTGTTCAGTGAAATTACCACGTTTGATCCCAGGTTTCAGGTAGTTTGTCCATCGCAGCCTGCAACTCTTACTGCACCTGAGCAAACCTGAAAAGCCGTGGAAATGAATAAACTCACTGGAACCCATAACAGAATATATTTTTTAAAACAAAAACAGGTGCTTAATCGAAGTGAAGATATTTGATCAACTACCTGTTTTTGTAGGCACAGCTCTCCAATTCCCAGGGCCATGTTCTTGAATATATGTTACCAAAATGATATCTTCTTCTGGAGTCCACGGTCCTTTCTTCACACCTATCTTGTCACAGCAAGGTGGCCTGCCCATAATCACGCCTAGTTATTCTCTTTCTTTCTCTCTTTAAAGTCCGCCAAGCTTCATTCGAACCCCAGCAAAAAGATCGAGTTTTTCTTCTACCGTCGCACAATCTTCGTATTATTTCTTTTCCAAAGTTGGAACACAAGCATCTAAGGATCAGTTCTTAGCTTGAAGCAAATTTATAGAAAAATGAGTGAGTGAGATGAAATAAGAGAAGCCAAAAGGGTACCCGTACCACAAAAAAGAAAGAGTCAAAAGATGACAGCAAATGCATTTAATCGACAAGCCAAAGTCAGCCGTGCCAATAATCCTTCTGCGCCTCACAAAACCGCGTGGCATTCAATGTGGGTTTGCACTTTGCACCGGAAATGAAACAAAAAATGAACAGAAAACACAACACCCCATGTACGTATAATACGCTGTTATCTTGATAAACCCTATATCCCATGAGTTTAAACATCATGTGACCGAACGCATTTCTATTTGGTGAGTCTGTGACCCAAGACATTTCTGATAAGACTGAGCTTGAATTGCAAAAGGGCAAAAAAATATACATATCTGCTTTGGCTTTGACTTCACTATTATTATATGTGCGTTGACTTCGTAGAGCAATCAATGGCATAATTCATCACTGTATAGCATACTCAAGAGATAGGAGTATCAAGGAAAATAAAGTGGTCTAGTTGTAGCAAAACAATGCATGGGAAAAATGAAATCAAGTCATTAAATTTTCAGCTTTCGGCTACTTTATTCACCATTCAATTCTAAGCTAGCTATAGACAAATACCTGCGTTGAACGTTCATAGTTATATATGAATAAGTTTGAATTTTATGACTCTCCGAGTCAAGCAGACTAAATCAGATATTAATTGCTCATTAATTGATCCACCTAATTCATCAGGGTCTGCACAAATAGTTGTAATATACTTTAGTACATATTTCGGATCGAACTTGAAAAGATAACAAATGAAGAAATACGAAAATACTTGATTTCAGTCTTTGTAATTTTAAACGAGCTTTTCGAAACCGAAACGAATGTAAATCTACCGCTACCTTTATCGGAATGGCTCTCCGAAATGTGGGTAAAGTCTTTTTATACTTTTTTCAAAGCTTAAGCTCTCTTAATAGGTCAGAGAATCCTTATGTTTACGTTTGATATATGAGCAATTATAGAGAACTTTAACCTTTATATATAGCATCTATATCGAACTTTTCTACCACAAGATCGATATGGATCCGATCTATATTGATTGAGATTCATTTTCTACTCAAACTTTGACCAATTGATTTATATTATTTATTGAGCTAATTTATTATTTTTATCTAAATCAAATTATAAAATTTAACCAATAAATTATTAAAAATTAGAAAATACAATTAATCCTTGTTCAATTTTATGAAAATGGACAAAATTGTCCAATAATAGTCGGATAGTTATCCCGCGAAAAAGATGTCAGCAACTAGCATTCGACGGTTGACTTTTGCAATGCCAAATTTTTTCTTCTTGAAAATAACCCGACATTAGTGTTGGGAAGATATTGGCGGCACTACTAGGAGTCTAGGAGGGAATATCAATAAGATATCACTACCACCACTTAATGACTACGTAGCGCAACAGAGGCTGAAGTTGATGGTTAAAGACATATTAACGTCATCTTACGTTGTCAGTGATATTTTATTTTTATGCAATTGGATGTAAGGCCAGAAGAACAAACGCAATTTTTTTTTTTAAATAAAAGAGCTAACAACTAGTTAGAGTAAGCAACAAGAGTAATGTACCGAGTGCGACGAACACCCATGCGATCATTATTGAGAGTTGGCATTATAATATTCGGGGTTGTTAAAAAATTACTATACCCAAAGACACCTCAGGTCTGATCCGAACCATAGCATCCGCTGTAGCGTTTCCCTCTCTAAAAACGTGATGAATCTTGACTTGCCAACTGCGAGATATCAGTTCCCGGATGCTACTGATACTATTATTTTGATAACCTTCTTTTTTTCTCTTATCTTATGGTCCGTTGTTTATAAAGTTCTTTTTTTTTAATTCTTGTAAATATCGGAAATGTATGGTGATTGGTGAGGCCTAGACGATTTTCTTTTCAAGTCATACTATTAGAAGAATGGCCGAGTGTGCTGAAGTTGGTCTAATGATACTGGAGATATAATTCCTATTTATGAATTTTTCGATCCATTTCTTCTGGAACCTCTTGCCACTGGATCTGAAAACAGTAACAGGTCCACGTAACAGAGTTCTTGCCGTCTGTTTGTTGAGAAACTCTTGTAGCTGTCCCTTTTATTTTGATTTGTGTTTTTAGGTTCACGATCGAAGTGTAAAGGTTTTTTGCTTAAACAGTTGGATTTTGCAGCTCACTGAGCTGCATTCTCTGTTCTATCCGTTTCTATTTTGACGTTTTTCTCTATTTTTCTAAAGTTTTCTCTTATGGAGTTTTTGGACTTTTCTTCATCTTTTCTCTGTGGCCTTGTTTGATTGGTATGAATTCTTGCTTAGAAAGTAATCTTTTTCTTAAAATTTATATTATCACGTTTGGTTTATTTTTTGAATAATTAAGAGAATAAAAACTTTCCTAATTTAGAGAAAGTAGTAGCACTTTACTTGGATTCTAAATTCCTACACCCCTTAGTATTTAGATTACTTTCATCACGAATTTAATTTAAAAAATACACTAGTCAATTTAACCATTTCTTTTCTCTCAACTCTACGACAACTCTTTTATAAGACTCTGCTTCCAAAAATCATAATAATAAATAATAATCATAATTTTAATTTAATAATTATTAAAAATATAATTAAATTTAAAATATACTTTTAAAATATATAAATTTCAAATAAATTTTGATTTAATAATTAAAAATATATAAAATAAATATTAATTTTTAAATAATAATTTTTAAATTATTTATTTTGAAAAATAAAGTATTTTTATTAATACTT
>JANZLC010000008.1:11582212-11595835 GCA_026413385.1 Erythroxylum gracilipes | reverse complement strand
AAAAATTATAATTATTAAATAAAATTATAATTTATATTTGCTCTTTATATTTAAATTTCAAAACAATGTATTCTTTCCTATATAATTTTAGCTATTTTAAATAATATATCTTAAATAAAATATATCTTTTAATAATTTTTATTAATTTTAGGTCAAAATATTGTTATTTTTATCAAAGTTTTAAAATAACTTATTTAATTTGTTCATTATAAGTCAAATTGTATATGTATAAAGTTTAAAAAAAACCTTAAACTTTACTCAATTTTATAATTATTCCTCAAACTTAAAAAATAGCAATTAAATACTTAAACTTACATTGCTAACGTGATTTGTCACATAAGATAAATACTCTTAATATTTATATACATCATATTTAATTAAACTAAATAATTAAATTTCATTAAATTATTTAACTAAATTATGTCATTTTAGGGTTGAAAGATGAAGCTTGTTGACCAGTGACTTATCAAGGTTTGTTAATTATAAAACGACGTAGTATAATTAAATAACTTAATGAAACAAAATTACATAGTTTAAAGTCTAACCTATATAAGTGTTAAAAGAATTTGTCTTTTGTGATGAGTCATGTCAACGATGTTAAAGAAGATACTAATGTTGGGTCAAAATTAAAATTTTAAGTATTTAATTAATTTTTTTAGTTTGAGCTATAATTACCTAATTGAGTAAATTTTGAATTTTTTTATAGTTAGGCTTGTGTGTGTGAGAGACTCAATATTCATGTTTAGTAAAGATTAAAAAACATGATGGCCAGTTCTCGAGGATAAGGAATGTAATCATCTGTTTCCAAAATTACTGTTCCCCTGTTTCTTTTACATCCAACTTATTTATTGATTGGGAGAGAGAAAAATAAATGTGTTGAATGTAAGAAAAAAGGAACGACAATTTTGAGAAAAGGTGAACACGTCCTTGAAGACAACTGTAGTTTTAAAATTATAATGAAATGACTCAACCGTTTTGTATTCCAGTTAATTATGGTTCTTGAATTTGTGTGGTCGAAAACTGTTTCTTATTTTTTATTTATTTATAATGACAATAGAACTAGTTATCTCTTATTTTAAAATATACTAAATAAATTATTAATTCCTTATAAAATTTATGAAAATTTATAATTCCAGTAATTTTTTATTCAATTAAAACATTTAATAAATAAATATTTTAAATTTAAATTATCTAATAATAGCATTTTTATTGGTGACCAATTACACCTAAAAATCTTTTTAGATGAGTCGTAATTGTAATCATCAACTTTATTTATAAGGTTGGTAATAGGTCAAATTATATTTAATTTATTTTTTAAATTTAAAAATAATATAATTTGATTTAAAATAAATTTTTATTACATAAAAAATTTGAACTTTAGAATAGTCCAACAAAATTTGAAAACTTTAAAAAATAAAATCCGATCTACATTATATACTTCAAAGTTTGTACGGAATCTATCTTAGTTAAACTAATTTTCGTAAAGCCTAGTTATAAAGATAATTAGAAGCCTCTTATCACAAGAGTTAATTCTTAAAAGTGGTAATCATTTTTCATGAATTTTGTTTCACATTAATGCTCTTATTAGTTTCCATATAATCAAATTTAAATATTATATTACATTAAATTTATTAACTTAATTTGAATTGAATTGAATTAATGTATTATTATTAACAAAAAAATCTAAATTCAGTAAAAATGACAGTTGGATAGGTTTGGCCTAAGACAATAAGCCCGAGCTTGATTGGGCCCAAATTATTTTTAATAAAATATTAAAATAATATAATTTTGTTATTATGTATCGATTCTTAGTCTAGACCCTAACAGTCCGATCGTAAGTTTACGATTCTTTAATTTAAATATTCAAATTAATAGTTTAATTTGAATATTTAAAGTAATATTACGAGTTTAATATTTTTAAACTTGAGTTTAATATTTAATATTTTTAAAATATTAAACTCATAAAATATTTAAAAATAATTTACGAGTTTAATCAAATTATTTTCGATACCCCTATGTTAATTTCTAAAATGTCAAATAAATAATGAAATTGTTATTTGATATAGTCGCGGTGGTCCCCAAATTGCCCGAATCCCACAAGATTAGAATTGAGAAAAAAGCTTACGGGGATACCAAATGTTAATTTCTTACATCGTCACAATTTTTTATAATAGTAAAATTTACAATTAGTTATTATTTAATGCTTATTAATTATATCATTGAGTGCATATAATAATTTATAAATTATTTATTTAAAATGGATTATTTGATAATTTAATATTAAAATGGGAAATAACCCCCAAATTACAAATAAAGTTAAAATTTTAAAATTAATAAATCTAACTATTAAATTTTTATTCATGGAATTGAATTAAATAAGTAAGTATGACTCAATTCAACGATGAGGTTGAGACAATAATTCATCGGAATGGAAAGATAATTCATTATCCTTTTCAGTGGAAAGGAGCGATGTTGTAACTGAAAATCCCAAATTAAGGATGATCCACTACTCACAAAAGACTAGAAATAGACTACTTAAAAGCTACATTTAACTACTTTTAGAGAGATCAGATCTTCTTTTTCGATAATGATATTTCTATCATATTTCATTAAATCTTATTTATACATTTATGTATATACATTTATGTAGACCTTACATAAATATATAGATAAAATTTAATAGAATAGAGTTCGAACAAAGTAATTAGAATAGAAGATTTGACGTACTCTAAAAAAAATGCGCTTGTCACGTAATATTTCATATTTGCAATGGCCTTTGGCACTTTTTGATGAACCACGTACAAAAGATTAAAAGGGTTTTGTTATTAGGATAACCAAATTTAAATTGTTAATCTTTTTTAATCTAGTGTTTAAACTTTTAAGATTTTTAATTAAGAGATTAACATTTTAAAATTTTAAAATAATTTAATTTAAAAGATTATTTATTTTAATAATTTGTTAATTTGACTAACAAACTCTTTGTTGCTCATAATATATAAATATTCATATGAAAAAATGGTGGCGTTCAATTGAGGTAGAGAATTTTTTTTCTAAGTATTTTCCGGTTGGCACATATATATCACGAAAAACAAAAATTCTAAAGTTTTAAAAAATTAGTTACTTAATTAAAAATTATAAAAATTTGAACACTAAATTAAAAATATCATAAAAAGTTGGATAATTTAAAATGGATTATTTTATTATTATATGATCTTTCTTTTTTCTATTTCTCAAATCACTTCCTTCCTTCTTTACTTTTTCGTGCGCACGAGTGCTTTGCCCACTTGTTTATTGGGCTTTCGCGCACAACGATCATGACTTCGACCGGTTGGCCTTGGTCGTCATCTCATCTCTCTTCTTTCTCTGTCTCTCTAACCAACTATTACAATTTTGCATTTATAATGAATTTTATTAATACAAATAATTAATAATAAATTTTAACATAATATAAACTAGTATTCTTAATATAAAATTTTGAATATTTTAAAACTTAAAATATTAATTTTACAAGTTAATGCCTAGCGATGAACTACTTAAACATCAGAAAAATACTAACTATAAAAATATTATGTTAAATTGGGACGAAAAATTAATTGTTTCTTATCCCAATCCTTTTCTATAATAGAAGTATTTACCGATTATTCGAAGTAATGATTCATTAAAAAATAAAAAATACTTAGATGAAATGGAGAAAGCTTTACTTCACTTTTTTTTAGCATCATTTCTTCTTTTTTTTAGTCCTTTCTAGTCTACCTCACCTTGAAAAGGGTCCTTTCTTCTTGAACTCGACTTTTTAGCCTTTTCTTGGTGTCTTTTTAATATTGCTCTCAACTTTACCTTTTGATTGGGTGCCTTTTAGCACATATAGCATATAAAAAGCTTATGAGTTTTTACAATGATTGATTGGTTTGATGCAAGTGCAAGGGGGATTAACCCGATTTGGATTGATTGGGTAGGGAGCTCAATGTTGCTGAGCTAATGAGCGTGACCCAGAAGGAGAGATGGAGGAGAGGAAGAAGAAGAACAGAGAGAAAGGAGAGAATCAAATTCTGTTATTCATCATAATTCTCAACAGGTACTGTCAATTGCCTATAACAATACCAATCGTACTGTAGCCCATACACGTGTTCTTTGCTAAGTAACCTTACTGCCTTGTCATACTAGCAAGCTATTACTACTGGACTAGACAGCATACTATCTAACTTATTCTTAGGCCTATATTAGTGAAGCCCGATATGAACTTTAATAGCCCATCAAGCATAAGTTGGTAGCCAACCAAATCTTATCCACAACGTTGCACTTTACTTTGAGAGCTCTCTGACTCTTTTTTTCTTTCCAGGCGCGATCCCCAAGTCCTTCGTCACATCTTACAACATTTTGTTGGTTGTTGCGATGGTTGTGTCGTGTGGAGGTTGGCAATGGTTTCCCACAAAGGTGGAGAACAGTGCAATGTTGGATAAACCCAGGCACAACGTCCAGATACAAGTGAGATGGTGAGCACATAGGCAAAGGCTCGTTGCCTCCTTGTTTTCGTCGTGAGATGGAGTGGCTTCAGCAACAACAACGCCTGTGGAAGGAGGAAAATATGGAAGATGCAAACACGCTAGACGCTTGGGACACTCACCCTGGCCGGTGGTGCTAGCTGCGGCGACGTGGAGGTTGGCGGTGGTTGGCTTACGACGACACAAGATGAGCTGCTAGGGTTTTTTTTTTTGAATCCATGGTTTTTCATCTTTATGTTTTTTTGGGTTCGTAAGAAGATGATGGAGGTGTTTGGTAACATGGTATAGAGATAGGGTGTTTGGCCATGAAGTTTAGGGTGTCTTAAAGTGGAATAGGATTTTCCAGGTTAGGATTTATTTTGTTTGGTAAGGAGGATTAATGTAATCCAATTTTTTAGTAATTCATAACTAAGATAAGTCAATCCTTATTCAATTTTAAAATAAAATAATTATTTTTTATGATTAAGAATAACAATTATATTATTATTAATTAATTTTAATAAATAATATCTAAAATTAAAAAAAAAAACATAAGAGATAGATCGTAATAGACCGTTTGGTAGAAAAAGAGACCAAGAAACTAAAATGTAGAAAAATTGCCAGATGCAAGGTGAGAGAAGTAATGCAAAAAGGCCTTAAGTTTGTTATACAGTAATATTTTTATTAATTTTAAATATTAGAAATTATGGTAAATTAATTAAATTAAAATTTATATATTCATTTTATGATATACTAATGTAGAAATTAAAATCCACTTGTCATACCCGTAAAGATGTTGATTGATGTAGCATGACACATTGGCGACAGACTAATGTCCTACTATTTGGACTAAAATTATAAAATTTAATAAAGTTTGCATTTTTTTAATTAACCTTTTTTATTTTATTTTTTTAATATATAACAACAAATTATTTTATTTTACTTCTTAATATTATTAAATGTTATATTTTAAAAACTGTTATGTTATACTAATTTTTAGAAGTTTTTAAAACTGTTGCTATTTTTGCTGCAGTATAAACCGTAAATAAGGAAGAGTTTTAGAGTAGCCCATAAAATCACATGTTTAATACCCTCCTCACCTCAGTCCTTTATTAAGTGGTAACGTGTGAACAACATTGCTTTTCAACTTAATATTTAAGTCGTGGCAACTTAGACATTTACGAGAAGATAGCATTCAAACTATCAATAATGTAGGGTATCAAAAGTACAATGTTGTTGTATGTATATCATTATTTTCATTAGTCTATACGGATGAAGAATAAGAGAGAGATGGAAAGTAAAGGAAAAGAAATAACAAAAGATGACATGCAATTGGCATCAAAGGCTGTAAAGAGGTATAAAACACACCACGTTTCAACAATGCAATAATGAGGGAGGATAGAGAGACAGGGCCCATTCTATCTTAGCTAGGCCTTCGTAATGGGCTTGAACTTAACATTTATGATCTATCAACATAATGAAAATGATATGTTATAAATGAAAGGTAAGAATGATACTAAGCTTTTTGCTTATAAAAGATGCCAATAAGTAAGGTAGTGATATACATGTCCACGGTCTCAACATTTGTAACATCAATTTCAATGACAAGTAACAGAAGAGGCCCCTCGAATCATTCATCATCTCTGCTCCTCATGTTCCGTTACACTTCTCGTCCACTCTTATATGCTAGTTTAACAAATTGCAATTTCTTATTTTTATTTAATTTAAAAATTCAGAAACTTAGTGTCTGTTCGCTTAATGATTGTTATTCTTGCACGTTTAGAAGACAGTTGAAACTAGAAATTTTCATTTATGTTGTTCTTCTTCACTGACCTTTTGCATCTTGAATTATTCGTTTTGAATTTAGTCCACAGACTGTTGTATAGACACGCAATGAGTTTTTCGGGCTTGTGTGCATGAACCGAAAAGGAAATGACTACTGGACTCATCCAATCTGATCACAATGAAGTCTGCTAGAAATTTGCACAAAACCGCAATAATCATGCAAAGACCTCCTTATTGTTTATAACAATGAAGAACAAGCCATCTTGTGCCCATTTTTATATGCGTAAAGAGTGCATTACTTCACCAAAATATTATACTCCTTTAGGTCTATGTTGTTCAAAATACATCCTTTTTTTAAAAAAAAAATTCGTCATTGAAATGATATTTTGTTACATATTACAAGCATACTTACAGACTTTCCTTTCATTTAGAAGAACTTAATTACAACACTTGATAATTATTTATAAAATTATAAGCAAATTTTGATGGCAATCTCTGTGTTTGTGGTTTGCCTAAAGACTCCCACCCGTCAGTTAATTTATTATCCAGCGATACATTCAGAGTAAACATAAAGAGTTTTAATACTTTATACGTAGGGTTTTGCCATCATGATTCAACTACTACATAGCTCCCTGTTTCGCTCACCTAATTGAAAAGTAAAAAGTTTTCAATTAGATCATGATCCAAAAGTCAGTCCACCAAAGTCCAAAATATCTACTACCCTTGTTCCTAAATTTTTGGACTATAATGAGAGGGTCTGTTTTTTCTCAGGATCAAATTTTCTTCTAAGAAAAGTAGAAATGAGTTATTATTGTGCAGATCAAGATTCAAACTGTAATTTGTTCTCAAAACAAAAAGTCTTATGGTCTAAGGGTACAAACAAGTACAAGTTACAAGGGCAGAGAGTCTAGCCAGCTAGACCCATAAACCTCAAGACGGAGTCTGTTTTCTTCGTTTAGAAGTTATTCTTGTCTCCAAATTTTGGAATCATCTTTGTCAAACAATTGCACAACAAACATACCATTGAGGGCATCGATGATTGATCTAATCTTCTAACTAAGTGTACTTAATTACAAAGTGAATTCAGATTACTCGAAAAGTTGTGTCATCCCTTGTAATAAAAGATTGACAAGAGGGTAAGATTTGACTGGGTGTGGTGTAATTTGTTCTCTACCTGCAACTTCAACAGTCACACTTGGTGGGTCGTTGGGTTGGTGGGACAGGCAAATTCTCTCCTTCCACTACAAAACACAATAAAAGGTGGCTATATGTCTTACATGTTCTTATTCTTGGTTTATGTCCCCGGCATTGAAGTTGATTGTTTTGGAATCTTGTTGAGGTAAGAAAGCCATACCCGTTGGAAAACGTCTTAACAACTTTCTTGTTTCTATAATTTGCATATCCCCTAAAACTATTATATATGTTCACGCCACCTTTGTTTTGTTTTCTTTTATAGAAGAGCACAAACGCGTTTGAAGCCTCATGTTCCTTGGCTGCACACGGTTGAAAGAAAGGATGCAGTTGTTTTATGTTCATATTGCTTTGAAAGTATTGGATGAAAAAAAGTTGATTATTCCTATGTCTCTATTCATCCTCAAATCTTAGAATCGAAGCGAACGTGGATGATCATTTTTACGCTATTCGAAGTTTCTTAAGATAGAGATGCATATTGATGACTTAATTTCCAGGTCAATTACACAAATGTTCAAGCGTACACTTTTATTATTATTCTCACCTAGATATATTGACCTCAAACTTAAAATAATATCTGATGCAATAGTGTTGTTTTGATAGTTGATTATTATCCTCGTTTTTTTTTTCAATCTTTATTCTACCTTGAAGCCCAAGGCTGCTGTAGGTGGGTGCTAATTTCTTCTATCGTATGGGTCAGGACTTAGGATGATTAATCATATACACCATTTTCAAGAATCAATTACTAGTGCCAACTTGAAAAAAATAATTAAGAAAAAGAGGAGGCCATGTTGCGTGAAGCTTGCTTTTATTTTGTTTCTTTGTAAATGTAAGAGTGTAACGAAAATATTCCAAGTGGAGATCAATTAAAGGATCAAAACAAGTAAACATCGTATTCTTTTGTTGTATAATGTAACTAAACCAATGTCAGCTAGGATACGATGCATCCCTATTTTCCTTTAATGTTTGTCAAGTAAATACAAGACGAAGTTAAAAGTTTCCTCGATGTGATTTAAAAATAAAAAACAGAGGAGATAGAAGAAAATTATTTGTTTTTATTATTGTCTTCTTTTCTACTTATTTCTGAGGATAGATATGCGAAGTGAGACTGGTCCTTATTCGCGTCTTTTTCAAGTAAGCAAGAAAATATCACGACAATCCGTGTTGCTTTCATACGATGATATTGGCAATAACAAGTAGCTATGAGGCCCCTTAGGGGTGATTGAACCGATAACAGGAGACTTCTGTTGGACTCCAAACAATTATGCTCACACAATCAACTAGATAACTCAATTAATAACAAACTACTGAAACAATATAAATGACAACCAAAAAATTAGACACAAAATTTTACAGACAAGAAATCTACTAAATCTAATAATAACAAGATACAAATATATATATATATATATATATATAAATTTGTATTTAATTCTCAAAATTTGAGAGAAATTTTTTAGAGAGAGTTAAAAAAAGCTTTAGTTATGGTTGTTTTGTCATGTGTTCTTTGCTCGAAATCTTAATATTTGTATCTTGTTATATATGTACACACATACACAAAGAAATACACCAATACTACTCTTAAATAAATTCTAGAAATTAATTTTTAATAAAACTGTAGTATATGAAAACTATTTGGACTCTAAAACTCTTCTGTCATCATGTGCTTATGTCTTGTGTAACTTATGTCTCTCAAAGTTATCTTTAAATATGAAAAGGATAAAATTTTGTGTGCACATAGTCGCCCGGATGATAGTATATGGTGATCGTGTCCTTTAAAATTCGATGTAATGGAGATACACGATCCAAATGATTTACACGATCAATGGATATGGTCGTATCTAACTTTACACGGGCATGTCTGTCTATCCTCATGTGTTGTCCTTTTAACTTTCACTCAGTTACAGAAGCTTACACAATTGTGTCCACCATTAACATAGGCATATGCCTCTTAGACATGGGCGTGTACTCTAGAAACAACTTCAACTCATTGGTTTTTGCCTTTTATTTGCCTAAACTTCATTCTTTTTTATCCATGAAGGTAGCTAATACTTCCAGAATCTAGATTTAGAGGAATTAAACTAATAAACGCCCATACAGTGGGGCTGGACCTACAACAATCCTCCCTTCAACCTATTTTTCATTAATCACTTGAAAGTCATCCTAATAAGCTTACTACAAAGCTCAAGTTTATTCCTAAGAACCGCCTTTGTTAATGTGCCAATACCATTCTTGTTTATATGAATCTTCTTTAACATCATTAATTGTTCCTCAAACACATAATGCAACTAATGATACCTTACATCATGTACTTAGTGCATGAATGATATATAAATTTTTTTCCAACACTTTGACTGTGATAGAAAACTAAGTGCTCATCTTGATTCATGTCCAATTCTCGGAGAAATTGCCTCAACCAAAGCATCTTCTTTCTAACTTTCATAATTGCAACATATTTTGCCTCAGTAATAGACAAAGTTATATACTTCTACAAATAGCTCCCTCGTAAATAAATAACCCGAGGTTGTCTTTCTATTATTGAGATCATCAACCATATCTGCATTTGTGTATCCTTCTAGAATTGGCTCGTCACTTCTAAAACAAAAACACAATTTGGAAGTTCTTTGAAGACGTTTGAAGAACCACTTCACTGCTTCCCAATGGCCCTTTCCCAGATTAGATAAAAATCAACTCACCATTCCAACAATATGTGCTATATTTGGTCTAGTGCATACTATGGAATACATCAAGGATGGAGGAACAAGGAATTGAAGACATAATCTCTTTCTCCTCTTCTATAGTAGGACAAGATCTCTTATTCAATTGGAATTAAGCTACTAAAGGTGTACTCTTTCGCTTGGCATACTTTATATTAAACCTCTCAAGCACCTATTGTGACAACCTCAACCTTTTGGTCTTCTTGTCATGAATCCCCACACTAAAATTCTATTTTGGATAACCCAAAGTTTTCATATCAAAGGCATTGGACAAGTCCTCCATCAAATCATGTCAGTATCTTGTACTACAATCAGTATACCATCCACATACACAAGAATAATGATGAAGTTAACACTAGAGAATTTTTAAAAATACATACATGATCAATTAACGTTCACTTATACCCGTTACTCGTTATAAATGAATCAAACTTCCACTACTTTGATTCCTATTTGAACCTATAAAGACTCTTCTTAAACTTACTTACTAAGTTCTCTTTCCTTTATATTTTAACCTTTCTAGTTACTCCATGTAAATCCTCATCCAAGTCGCTATATAAGAAAACATACTTCACATCAAGCTAATTGGTTCAAAAACCAAATAGAAACTAGTTTTAATATCGTGTGTATAGACGTCATCTTGATTATTCATGAGAAAATCTTATTGAAATTGATACCTTTATTTCAATTATATCTTTTCACCACTAGTCTCGCCTTATGCTTCATTAGCTTATCACTATCTTTCTTGATCTTGAACACTTATCTATTCTTCAAAGCCTTCTTGCTTTTGGGAAGTTTCACTAACGCATAAGTCTCATTCTTCTTCAATGAGTCCATCTACTTTTGCATTTCCTTAAGCTGAGAGTCTTTATCTTTAAATGATTTGCACTTCTTGGAAGTTCTCTGGCTCCCCCTCATTAGTGACTGGAAAATATTTTGAGTTGGGTATCTTGTTAAAGGTCTCTTCACTTTAGTTGACCTGTGAAGTTGGACAAATTCCTTCACTTGAGTAGGTTGCTTCCCTTGCTCATAATGCTTATGAATCTCTTCTACCTCATCTATAAGATGTCTCGTATAACTTATCTCTATCATATCGCATCTAATCATCACCATCTTGTGCTAGCTCATTTTGTCTTCTTCACTTATAGGCAACAAAATTCGAAATAGGGGTAGAATTCGTAGTACCAAATGACAAATTGCTGAAAGTAGTATTGTCTTCCTTGATACAATCTACAGTCAACTTATACTCGAAAAAGTTTACATTACGACTTCTAATAACCTTTTAATTTTTGGGGTTATAGAGCCTTTAGCTAAACTCCTATCACTATATCCAATAATAACACAAGGATTAGTCTTTGAATCCCGCTATAATCTAAGTGCTTAAAAGTCTGACATCCAAACACCTTTAGATGCGAATAGGTTGGATCCTTCCCTTTCCGCACTTTCTCGATAATGTCAAGATCTAAAGAAACTGAATGAGTTTATTGATCACGTATACTGTGGTTTTGACTGCCTCACCCTAAAAGGTTTTCAGTAGTTTCGACATTTGAAGCATATACCAAACTTTCTCCATAACGGTTATATTCATCCTCTTAGTAACACCATTGTGTTGTGGGGTACTAGGTTCTGTCTTCTCGTGTTGTGTCTTATGTCATATCTTGTATAATAATCTTCAAATTTATTGGAGGTATACTCTCCTTAATTATCAATTCGGAAACACTTCATGTTTATCTTTGTCTCCCTTTCCACCATATCAAGAAGTTTTTAAAAGGTCTCATATAATAGCTTTTTGTTTTCAATAAAAAGACCCAATTCTTTTGTGTATTATCATAGATAAATGTAAAAAAAATACTTGTTACCTCCCAAAGGCTCTTCCTTTATAGGATTACATACATTGGAATGCACCAAATTCAACTTCACCTTCCTTCTAATAGATCTCTTAAGGAAAGACACTCAATGTTGCTTTCCAATTAAGAAATAATCATAGAGGTTAAGAGATATCAAAGTCTTTGCAGGGATATATGATTTTCTATTTAGGAACTTGATCCCTTTCTTGCTAACGCATCCCAATCTCCAATGTTATATATCCAATGAAGTATTTCCTTAAAATACATGTAATTTTCCAGTATATACTTTCAAGTGTGTCTTGTATAAGGTGCAACATAATCCACTACAAGCAACCGTTGATGCTCCTTTAGATAGCTTCCATTTTCCATCTCCAAAAGTGTTGCTGTATCTCTCTTGGTCAAGCATATTAATAGATAACAAATTGAGATATAAGTCTAGAATGTGTCGTACATCTCTCAAGGTTAACATACACCCAATGTCAGTTTGAACTCGAATGTCACTCATACCGATGAAGCTAATGGAGCTTTGATTAACCATCCTTACACTTATAAAATCACCATTCCTATAGTTGGTGAAGTACTCCTTCTTTATAAAATAATGGTACAATGCTTATATATTAACAAGCTACTCTAAATTTGATTGACTAATATGGAGACAATCATTGATTGCATAAATAAATGACACTGCATCATCTGTGCTTAACGTCATTGCTGCAAAGTTGTTGGCATATCCATCCTTCTAGTTGTCTTGCTTCTTTTAGTCTCTCTTCCACTTATAGCAAAACTTCTTTGTGTAACTAGCTTTAGAGTACTAGTGACATGTCTTAGTCTCTTTTTCATCCCTCAACTTTACTTCTTTCTTTGTTTCTACTGTAAGACTATGTGCATTGTTGACATTGATCCCATAAGAGTATGTGCATTGTTGACATTGATCTCCTTCCTCGTAATCTCTTCATTGAACATGCTCTATTTATCATATCCAAAGAAAGCACACCATCTAAAATGGAGTTGATGATAGACACAACTTAACTTTCCCAACTATCCGGTAAATAACCCAAGAAGAGCAAATCGGTATCTTAAGATACATGGTTAAATATGCTAACATTAATCCACTATCTAATAGTTTCCAAAGTCTTTTGCTTCATCTTCTCCCATTCTTTAACTGTCATCTTCTCTGAATTAGACAAGACATCATCTTTTATACTTCTATCCATATCAATTGAAATCATAAAGATCCTTGCAATACAGAAGATCTTCCATTATAGGTCTTTAAATTGAATAGTTGGTCAATGTCAACTTCAACATAAATCTATTACCACTCTCCATACCTATGACTTTGATACCACTTGCTGGGACTTCAAGTCACAACACTAACACGATCAATAAGATCACTCAACTAATAACAAAATATAGATGACAATAAGAAAAATTAGACATATGATTTTACTAATAATAAATCTACTAAAGCTAATAATAGCAAGATACAAGTGTTAAGGTTTCGAGTAAAGAATACCTCATAAAACCACCACATCTAAAGATTTTCTAGCTCTTTTTCAAAAGTTCATCTCAAACCTCTATAATTGAATACAAATTGATATATAT
>JANZLC010000008.1:11541318-11551375 GCA_026413385.1 Erythroxylum gracilipes | reverse complement strand
CCGGAATAAGGTCAGAGCTAGCACTCTTTACTTATTCCAGCTATTTCCGGATCAAAGAGTTTGATTCGGTTGAATTTACCGACCTCTGCGTGGATACCGTTAGAGACGGTCTCCTTTGGTCGTTGTGATTTGCTTCTTCTGTAAAGACACAAGATCCTGGGTTTAGGCAAGGTCCCGAAACAATTTTTTGTTATTCCGTACCGTATGCATCACACCGGGATTTCCCATCTGGGGATAGGATTCCCAACAAGAGGCGGCCTCCAACTTAGAGTTGAAGGAGTTGATGGAAGAACTTACATCACAATTGTCAACAATCTGTAAATAAAATTATATGAAACACCATATGTTTATAATTAAGTTATAGGTTTAATTTTAAAAATGATATAAAATTAATTGTTTTAATATTAGGTTGATTCCGTCTGGATCGTGCTCAAGAAATATGACATCTAGATTTAAGGAGAAGATTGATCTTGAAGGTTATATTTGGAAGAATATCTCTCAGGCGACAAAGGATTTTTATTATCAGCAGTTTGAGGTACAAAAAATATATTTTTAATTAATTTTATACATTAATTAGATAAATATTGTAGATTATAAGTACTTATTGTATGTTTTTTTTCTTTTTTTCAAAAAGAATTTTTTTGGGATTCTAAATTTGATGCGGTCATTTATAAAGTTTAGGAGAGACGAGCATGTACACATTATTGAGACTTTGTTGGTGTGATACACAAGGTTGGTGGATGACCGCCTTATATTTCTAAACAAATATAGATTTGTTGGCAACAGTATTATACATTATCCGAGGCAATGTCCATTTTAGAGCGTAATTCTACCAATAGACGTGGAGAACTGGAGTGAGAGAGTCTTCCTGTATATACTGGAGGATCTATTACCCATCACGAGCATGCAGAGAAACTCTTAAGTATCTACACTTCACACTCATATTCTCATTTTTTTTTACTTTGATGTATTTCAATTTAATTTGATGTGTGAATTTTGGAATGAAAATATGTGTATTATGGAGAATAATAATGTTATAAATATCTGGTGTCATATATAGTTGTTAAATTATTTTGTTAATAAATTATAACTAACCAATTGGCTGAAGGGCATAAATTGTATATTTATAATATAATCATAACGTAATGCTTTATTTATGAGAAAGGGATTGCAAAATATTTTGAAATAGTTTTGTTCAGTTTTAAAGGAATTTTCAAATAATAAAACAATAAATTCTTAAATATACAAATTAAAATAACATTAATTTAAATTGAAAACGTTTGAGCTAATTAAATTGAACTTGGTTTGAAATTCGATTAACCTAAATTTAATTTATTAATTTTGAATCAAATTTTAAATATAAGTTAGTTTTATAGTGTAAAAAAGATAAATAAAATGTCTAATAAAAGTTTCCTCTATTTTTGAGAGACAAAGCTCTAAATTCGCAAGTCTTGAAGACGCCCTTCCTCTTCCTGAAGCACCTGATCAACAAATCAATTCAATTCGTTTCCAAAACTAGAATTGAATTTTCTAGCGTGGAAATAAGCATGGTCCAAGTTTTATAAGTTTGAAGAATTCTTTTTCTAATTTCGTTTTTTGACTTGAAAAAGAAGAGAAAATAAACATTGATCTTATGGTGATATCTTGAATGTAAACGACAAGTGATGCTCGAGGAACTGTTAAAGCCAACCTTGTACATATCTTGGTACGATTTTCATAATTCTCCAGTCTCGTTTTGGACTTGGACTGTAGACCCATGTCTTCAACCTATTTTGGAGGTGAATTATTCTGAATGGACAAAGTTTAAACATATGACCTGCCATAAACGCAAAATGGTCTCATGAGGCTAGGTCCACTCAATTATAAGTATTTGAGATTAGGATCAAATGAATATGATGAAGATTCCTCACAATGTATGGCTAAAAAGTAGCAGATTAAATCTCATAATTAAAAGATCTTGGCCGTATAATGACACAAGTGTAGCGCATCATGCCTTGCTGACTGTTTGCTAATGCTCCCTCCTAGTTTAGTTTGAACTCTGACATCAATTTAGTAAAACAAAGGCTCCCATTATACGAGCAACGCGGCAAGATTTATCATTCTTTATGTGGGCATGGTGTGTGCTGCGTTGGACTCGCATTGTAAAGCGGCCTACGTCATACAAAGCGTCTCCAGCGTGATTGCTGGAGTCATCAAACACAAACATAGGCTGTACGTACAATTTTCAAAAAGAAAAAAACGAATAAAAGCTCCTTTTTTTGTTTATCGTCCATGGAAGAAATATAGAAGTTGAGTAGGTGATCATTATCGTATTTGCACCAGCTTTTTCTTCTCCCTATCGAAACAGATTTTGTGCAATTTACATTGTAAGTCTGGTAAGAAAAGATTTAGTTCTTGGCGGTTCAACGGGCTGTAGATAGAGCAAGTGGTGTGCTGTGAATTCTTCTACATCTCAATCCCTTTCTTACCAATAAAAGGGCACCTTGCGAAGTGACTAGATCCGAAGATAATGTAACTATCAAGACAAAAGGGAAAGTACCTAGGTATTGTATAGATCTCAGTTTCTTTTTGTTAATAACACCATTAATTTAGATTTGGTGGAAACCTTCTATTAAGTTAGATTTGAAGCTTCCCAGCTATTTGAACCGTAAAACTTGGCATTTATCCATATCAATCGAATCTCGTCTCAGCCACGAGGTATGTACACGTAATTCCCTACCGACCTGAATAAGGCCGTGGAACTCGTCCTTGTAAGTTGTAAGTTGGTGCCTTTTCCCACTTCACAAAAAAACATTTCTCTCGTTGGAAAATTCTCCGCAACTACTCTTCTCAACCCCACCAAGTCTCAAATGCCTGAAAATCAAAGGCGTAAACTTTCAATTTAGCCCATTTTGTACTCTTCATCTCTCTCTTTGCGTACGTCGACTTTACATACAAAATAGACGACAAAGCAAAAGCAGACCCTTCAACTGAAGGAAATCCTCTTCCATAATTGAAATCTAATAACGGTCTCTCAGAATCCCAAGGCTTTAAGCAATCAGAGATCAGCTCTTAAAAACCCTCCAAGTCGCTCACACGTTCTTTTCTCTCCCTAGCTCTTGCCTAACTATCCCCCTCGAAAACTCTCCCCTTTTAGGTCAGATTTCAACTTCGTCACTGCATTTCATTCTCATGCAAATTTTGTGCTCTTCACATTGTTCCCTTACTTTTCTGTTGGTGAAAAGTCCATTCTTTTCTCAAAGTTTTCAACGCAGATATCACAGTCTCGAAGACTTGCTCTGTTTTTGGCTCTGTTTTTTTTGCTTCAAAATGAAATAACTCAACAGATTGATCGGTTAAATGGATGGGTTCCTGCAAGAAATACCCATTTCAGATTGGTGAATATGGGTTCTGTCAATAGGTTTCTCTATCAAAAACTGATCTTTCTTGCTGCTTGTTTCTGGGTCTCTGTGTTAACTCTGTTCCGGACTCTGTTCAGACTTTGCAAAAGAACTATCTTCAGGTAATGAATGTTACTGAAACCTTGTCTGACCATATTTTCATGTGTTATGCGTTTTGATAATTTAATTTCACAATTGTACAGAATTAAGTGGAAGACTGGTTCTCAAGCAGACAATTCGAATTTCACTCCAAATTCTACAGGGAAAAAGGCTGAGCATCTGATACCTGAAATCGATGTTACGAACGATACTGAAGAAAGTGGATATGTTGAAGAGAGTGATTCACCAAAATTCACTTTCAAGTTTCAGTATCAAACATATAAAGAGGAATATGAGCCTGTTTGTTCAAATAGCACGACCTCTACACGCACCAATAAGTATGAGTTTTCATCCGCGAAGAATTTGAATCAATACATAGAGAGGCCTGAGGCTCTGAACCTCACTGTCAAAGAGCTTTACACTGATTCTGGTGGTGGTTCAATTGGTCCAATTAGTTATGTCAGTAAAGGGCTATTGTCAAATGAGGAGCTCGTTCATGAGATATCACAACATGGTTTTGTAGATATTGTAAGTGAAGAAGAACAAATACAGGAGTTTGGATTAGATACATCCATTAAAGAGTCGATTTCTGGGAAGGGAAAAGCAGTGGAGGTTAATAGAAAAGTATTGGGTAATGAAGATGATTTGAAAAATGAAGTTCCATCTGTTTCCAGGGAGGAGTTCGTGGCTGTGGATTCGGATTCGGATTCTGATTCAATTACTTCAAGCCATGAGGTTTTTAGTCGCTTTGTGGCATCAAGCAGTGATCGGTTCTTGTTGGAGAATGATGTTGATGATGGCTTTGATCGTAACAGTTTGAGTGAAGTGAAAAAGGAGCTAGAGTTAGATGAGGAAGATTTGGAATTAGATGTAAATCTTCAGAATTTGAGTTCAGTTTATGGTCATGATGACTTTAATGAGGAAGATAGTGAAGTACTGGAAGAGCTAAGAGAAGTAGAAGAGCCTGATACGCAGCAGAACTTAGGCAACGAAGACCTCAAGAGTTTGTCCGAGAATGACTTACACGACGGAAGCTATAGAAAAGAAGAGCTTTGCTGTAGAAAGAATGGTTTAGGTGATCCTGAGAAGTCCAATGAACAGAATTCATCAGGGTGGGATTCTGATGATTCAAATAAATTTGATACTTTGTGGGAGCATCAAGATTTCATTGAACAGCTGCAAATGGAGCTGAGAAAGGCCAGAGCCACAGGTCTTCCGACCATCTCAGAAGAAGAAGAGTCTCCTAAAATAATGGAAGATTTCAAGCCATGGAAAATTGATGAGAAGTTTCAACAAGGAGATGCAATGGGTGAGCTGCACAAGTTCTACAAGAGTTACAGAGAGCGGATGAGAAAATTTGATATCCTGAATTTCCAAAAGATGTATGCCATGGGTTAGTTTCTTGCATTCACATTTCCATTATTTTGCTTGAAAATTTTCTGTGTGTTCTCAAGTCGGTGATGACAATTTCATTCAAATTTTTATTGTAGATAGGAGGTTATCTGTGTAGTTATGATAAGATGATCCTACTGATCAATACCTTTCAGTCGATGGACATCATAGCACAACCTACCTTTTGTAGTCTTTTAGAAGTTAAGGGCATGGACCCACTCAATCTTTTTTGCAAAATACACAGAAATATGAAACTGAGAGTAATAGGCAATCATAACTTCTAACGTGTTCTCTTTTTATTTTTTTACTAACACACATGCAATCATGCGTACATGAAAAAGGTATCTTATTTGCCGGTATATAATATAAACAGGTTTTAGTAACTCCCTTTTTCATTTTGAAGTGTCACCTGATGTGTATGATTTTTTTCCCTGTAAAGCTAAGTAGTCAGGTCGCATGTTAACCATAATTGTGTAATTGTTTAGGAATGTGGAACAAAACCTATTTTCCTGAATGCGTGAATCCAAATTTTATGGTTAGTTGAAGGTGCATATCACTAATCTTCAATGCCATCCAACAATCTTTCAAGTTTCAACTTAGCTATATGATTAATTCCAATGACCCAAGTTACCTTTTTTCTTTTTCTAAAACTGATCTCTTACGTGAACAAAATTCTTAGTCACGGCAGAGCCAAATTAGGAAAAGTTATCCCTAGTTGATTGTTATAACTTTTCAAGTATGATTACCGATAGCTGGCCAATTGAGTCTTCGTTAGATCACTAAAGTTGATTGGATTTTAAGTTTCATTCAATTACTTTCTTATCCACTTTTCATGGAAATCTGTAGGCTTTCTCCAATCAAAGGACCTATTTCAGTCAATTTCAGGCCGAAAAGCTTCAGTTCGAGGATTCTCCCTTCTTTCTCAGAAATTTCTGCTGAGCAAACGTAGAAAGTCTGATCCTGACTTGATGATGAACTTCATTAGAGAACTGCATGGTGACTTGGAGACTGTCTATGTTGGGCAAATGTGCCTCTCATGGGAAATCCTTCATTGGCAGTATGAGAAGGCGATAGAGCTATGGGACTCTGACCAATATAGCCTGCGCCAATACAATGAAGTTGCTGGTGAATTTCAGCAGTTTCAAGTGCTGTTACAAAGATTTGTAGAGAACGAATCTTTTGAAGGTCCAAGAGTAGAAAATTACACTAGGAAGAGGTGTAGCATGCGTAATTTATTACAAGTTCCAGTAATTAAAGGTACAACCATACCATTGAATCAATGTTCATTTCTTGATGGGTGTGACTAACAATTGCTAAATTGTTCTGCAGAAGACAATGCAAAGGGTAAAAAGGCAAGAAGAAAAGGCAAGGAAGATGACGTGATTACAAGCGATATGTTAGTAGAAATCTTGGAAGAATCCATACGAATTTTCTGGCAATTTGTTCGAGCTGACAAAGATGCACATGAAGTGATTCAAAAGGGCCGGAAAGGAACTCGAATAGAACCTCAAGACCCATCTCAGCTACAGCTATTGGCAGAGGTTGAAGCAAGCCTGCTAAAGGTAAGCTTAAAATTTTCACCATCTGATGAAATTACCATCCTTGATTAAACTCGGCTTGTTTATGAAGTGCAGAAGGAGAAGAAGCTTAAGGAAATGTTGAGGAGTGGAAACTGCATATTGAGGAAGCTTAGAAAGCAGCAAGAAGACAGTTCAGATCACGTTCTTTACTTCTTCTCACAAGTGGATATGAAGTTGGTCTCAAGGGTTCTGAGCATGTCCAAAGTAACAATGGAGCAGCTAATTTGGTGTCACAATAAGTTGAGCAAAATCAATTTTGTTAGCCGGAAGATACATGTAGAACCATCTTTTCTGCTTTTTCCTTACTGATGGTAGTCATTAGCTTTCTGTACATTACATCCTCCAACCATTAATAGATAAAATAGCTTTCTGGAATAACTTACCCTTCCAATTTATCTCTCACAGCCCTTGTAGAGTTTTTTATATCTTCAATACCTGGAAAAAGCATGAGGGCTGTACCAATTTTTTAGTTACAAGCAGGTATTTAATCTCTTTTTTCCAATGTATAAAGAGGAGTTGACTGAAGTTGAAATCTCTAAATTTGAATAAATTCTCAAGTTGCACATGAAGAATTCGTTTGCCCGTGGAATGGATACTTTCGAAATAACATAAAGCAAATTCAAATGTTTAAATCAGAATAAAAATTGGGAATGTACTCTTTTTTTGTGTGTGTGTGTAAAAAACGAGATCTGATACTAAACAAAGGTAGGATAATGATCCAAACCATAAAAGAGGCATATAAAGGAGAATGTTGAGCCAACTCATGAACTTCAACGTTACAGCGTCGGCGAAGCCAGCTTAGTAAAACAGCAGTATTGCGTCTAAGAATAATAAATGGGAATGTACTTGTGAATTCCTAAAAGGTAAATACAAAATAATAACAGGTGCACACAAGATTGACTGACCATCGAAGCCCAGTTCTGCAATCACAACCGTTGATAAAATAACTCATAATAGCAGCCGTCAGATGTAGGGCTTCATCCACCAAAAAACCTAATTATAACCTGCCCGCTTCGTGGTTTTACTCTCTCCGCCCAAGTTCTCTCTTGAGCTTCCTCACCGCAAAAAAATGGTTCAGCGACTGACCTACCGTAAACGGCATAGCTATGCCACTAAATCCAACCAGCATCGTGTCGTCAAAACCCCTGGTATTCTCGTGTTTTGGCTGATTTTCATGTTTTTTTTTTTTTTTTGCTTTCGTTTCTGGGTTTTCAGAGTGGAAATTTTGATGGGCGTGTTTTGTTTTTGCTTTCGTGGCTGAAGGTGGGAAGTTGGTGTATCAGACCACGAAGAAAAGGGCAAGTGGGCCTAAGTGTCCCGTTACTGGCAAGAGGATTCAAGGGGTATGTGGTTTAATGCCTGAAGGATTTACGTTTTGAGATGTTTTACTTGGTTTCGATTGTTGCTCTGTTTTTGTGGTTTTTTTGTTCTTTTGGTTGAGACGAAGATGCCATAAAATTTTGCTTTAATGTCTTTATTGTGCATTTGAGATGGAAAAGATTGATACTTTTTCACTTGGCTTTTCAGAATTTGGTTACTTTGAAATGTTAAAGTTTGCATTGTTTTTACTTGTTTCGTGTCCTTGAGGCACTGGATATTTTGAGTATGTTTCAAAATGCTGCGTTACTATGGAGGCTTTCGGGGTGATGATTTGTGTGTGGTGTTATATTTTCTTCTGACCTGAGGATTAACCTTTGTTTCTTATCTAAGGGAGTTGTGTGGTTCACTTGTTTGTGAGTGATCCTAGAAAATTTTACACCTTAGGTCTTTTATGACTGAGGAATAACTTAGTGGTTAATGCCCATCAATTTTCCTATCAAAAGAGGTCTTTAGGATCATATTGGTGGCTATCTGCAAAAAATCAACTTAGTCATAGTTGAGCATGATTTGAAAAAAAGATCGGGAGGTAAGAGCGTGAGTGACAACATTGAGTTTTTGGGTTAACATTACATAATTTTGCAACTGAGGATTGTTTTAATTCCTGCTATCAAAAAAATTGTGAGAGGTATGCCTTAGAAATTGACAACTTTGGCAAGTCAATACTAGTCTTCTTTCCTGTCCCAGTAGCTTCGTTACTTCTTCCATGTAAGGCAAGTAGAATTACATAGCGTGTTTATTCTGCAAAGTTTCATCTTCTTTACTTTAGACTAGTTACTTTAGTGCTGTCGATCTTGTAGTATCTTGCCAATTTCTATTTGAACTACTTGATACCCTCTTTCTCTAAGTTGTTTCTTTTTAAGCCGCATATTTGATGAAGTCTGCTTCAATGATGTTGATTTGATGGATTACAGATACCTCACCTGAGACCTGCTGAATACAAAAGGTCCAGACTATCCAGGAATCGAAGGACTGTAAATCGTGCCTATGGTGGGGTATTGTCTGGAGGTGCTGTTAGGGAGAGGTAGGTTGTCCTTATTAATTGCTTGGTTCAAAATTTCTCCTGCTTCTGTTGGAAGCCCTGTAATTGGATTAATCTCTGTTTCATGGTCTGGATAGGATTATTCGAGCTTTCTTGGTGGAGGAACAAAAAATCGTTAAGAAGGTCTTGAAGATTCAGAAGGCAAAGGAAAAGCAAGCCAGCAAGAGCTAAATTGAGAATCTGATTGATTTGAATCCACTGAACTACTAGACATATTTGAGACAAATTTTGTTGACAACGAAAAATGGAATAGAACCTTAATATTTTCAGTTGTAGTTGATTGGTTGGGTACTTCTTTGACGAGATACCCTCACCAGCCACTTTTTGTGATAGTTTGTGCTCTTCAGCTTGGTAGCATTGCCTCGTGGAATATCTTGGATCAGTACTGGTTTTGGTAGCTTCGACTGATATTCATGTTTATTGAAAATGAGTTGAGACTTCTCTGTTCTTTCATCCCGAAGAATCTTACAACGGATGGTGAATTTGCATCTTTTCCAGTTAAAAGTAAGGAAATATGACGTTCTGAACACT
The DNA here is from genome assembly GCA_026413385.1 of Erythroxylum gracilipes. Lineage (NCBI taxonomy): Eukaryota > Viridiplantae > Streptophyta > Magnoliopsida > Malpighiales > Erythroxylaceae > Erythroxylum > Erythroxylum gracilipes. The sequence goes on along the minus strand of JANZLC010000008.1, from coordinate 11,541,974 downwards.
AATGATTTTGCCTCTTTATCCGTGGACTTTATTTCTTGACTTGATCTTTCGGCCCATTGATTGAAAATTTTAGGGTATGTTTGGGAGTTTAGGATGGAATGGAATGGAATGGTAATTAATGGAATGGAGTGGAATGGAATGGGTTATTCCATTGTTCGGAAGTTTTAATAAAATAAGAGGGGCTCATTTGACCATTGTTTGGAAGTGATACTCAAAATGAATGGAATGGAATGGCTTGTAATATTATTTTTCAAAATTACCCTTGTAATAAAATATGCATAGTTGCCTTGAAACTATTTAAGTAACCCCAAAACATTTCAAATTATAGAGATAGCATTATAGTCTCAAAAATGAAGGTCACTTCAGTTAGACAAGCAACTTACAATTTCTTTAAATAAATGGATTAAAAAAAGTTCCAAAAAAAACCACTAATGCAGTATTTAAGTTATTGTGTATAAGTTCATTGATTATTGAGAGACATAAGATAAGTCAACATTTGCTTCCGCTTATCTGGAGGACATCCAATTATGGCTCGTTGAGCATCAACATCTCGAATGAGAAAATAGTAAGCTTTGAATAATGTGTTTGTATCAATCTCCAATCCTTCCAAAAGAGCCCAAACTTCATTGTCTGACATAGGACGAGTTGGTTGACCA
>JANZLC010000008.1:11529411-11541218 GCA_026413385.1 Erythroxylum gracilipes | reverse complement strand
TTAATAATCATAATAATAACTTATTAAAAATTAATTATAATAAGAATAACTTATTAAATAATAATAATAATAATAATAATAATGACAAATATATTTTTAATTTTAATTTTTTATTAGAAATCTCAACCAAACAGGTTTTTGTTTTCAGTTTTTAAATTGCAAATCTCAACCAAACAGGTTTTCATTTTTTTAGGAAAAAAATAGAAACTAAAAACAGGAAATAGAAACTAAAAACAACAACAGAATAATAAAAGTGGAACCAAACGGCCCCTTAATCTTCATGCCTAATGATTAGCAACGCGAAATATAGTTTTCTTATTCATAGAGCTTTTTGTGCTTTTTCGGCACAAAGAAAAGAAATGGAGATCCTTCTGTCAGACACTTTCAAAAACATCTTTAACATAGTTTGAAAGCAAAATTTTGTTTTTAAGGTTGATATTTAAATTTTTCGGGATAAGTTTTTAATGTTCTTGATGTTTTACAGAACATGTCATTTGTTCTTTAAATTGATGAAATTTTAAATTTGTGTCACATTTAGGTTACAATTTTTTAAGCTAAAAGGTTCATATTCCAATTATCTGAAGTCTCAAATCATCCTTAAAATAACTATTGAAATTAACCTGATAAATATTTAAAGACCATCATCTTGTAAAATTTGTGGCATTCTTTCTGCGTCTTGCTTGCCACAATCATGAACTTTTCTTTTCTTTTCTTTTTTCCGTAAAAAAGAGTTTAGCATTGTTGAGGTCGTAATGTTGTATTAGTAGTAATTTAACAGGAGATAATCAACAAGAACATGTTAGAATGGATAAAGTAGGAATTTTTGTTACAAAAAAAGCTCGATTTGTTGGGCTGCTTTTGTAATAACCAACAAGGATGGCTATTATAAATAGGAATAGTAATAGATGCATAATTGATTATATTTATATTTCATATTTGATATATTTTTGCTTGATATTTTATATTTTTATCTTATATTTGGTACTTAATTCGCTTCAAAAGTATTTACAAAGTATAATTGCCTTCACGACCTTAAAGGAGAAGAATTTAGAAGAAAACACGAAATAAACTAAGTACGGCTGTGCATTAGCCTGTGCACTTTTTTCAAGCTGTGTAGATTCACGAATTCCAAAGATTTTGGTTATGCATTGTTTAATGCACGGTCGTGCATAAGCCCGTGCATCTCCCAGAATCTTAGAATTTGCTATAAAAGGACATGTTTGGAGGCAAAAGGGGAAGCAAACATTGGGAGGTGATTCCAGACTTAAAGATCGTTCTCAAGGAGCGATTTTAATCCAAAGAAGTGGAAAAACACGAAGAAATCATCCTAATATCTATCAGAATACAAGATCAAACCTCTACCTTGTAAGAACATTTGATATAATTGAAAGGCAGTTTTAGAATTATGAATCTTCTATTTTCTATTCATTTTTCTTTCAGTTTATGTTTGATTTCATATTCTATCATGTGTAACTAAACGTCTTGTTAGTGTTTGGACTAGATAAACCCTATGTCATATTCTTTAACAATGATTTGATTCTTTTATTAATGCAATTGGTTTGATTGATATATTGTGATTCGATTACATTTTTTATTTATGCTCTAATAGATTTGAAATATTATATCATAATATAATTTCATACATAAAGATTGAGAAATCTTGTTTATGAATAGAACTACTATAATTGGAAGGAGTTGATTTCAACCCTAAAGATACGATGACATAAATCTTTCAAATTAGGGTCAAATTTAATAGAGATATTCATAAATCAGTAAAGCAATCCTATAAACTTTAACCTCAATAATTCAGTTGAAAATCTTAGGATTAGTTGTTAGTAGAATTAATGTCAGCTATTAGTATATCATAGGAATCTCTACGGTGTAATAAATCAATAAAACAATAGCACAATGAAAGATTAATCTACTACGGGTTTTAAGGGATTCGAAACCTGGATACTAGTTTTCTGATATCGATAGTTTACTAAGTACTTCCTTAATTTTTTGATTCAATTTTGCTACCATTTATCTTACTTGCTTTAGTTTTTTTCTTTTAAATTAAAAATCAAAACCAATTCCATATACTAGATAATAGGATAATGGTAATTACTAGTACTCATAGTCCTTGTGGGTAGAGATGTCAATGGGTCGGGCCGGGCTAGGTGGCCCTTGACTCAGTCCAACCTTATATGTATATGTATATATATATATATATATATATATAAATTAAAAACGATGTTATTTTTGACTTTTCAATTGGGCTGACCTGAGCTTGGCCCATGGCCTAGTCAACTTGGGCACCAAAATTGGGTCGAGACAGGCCAAAATTGACATTCATATTCATGAGATCGACCTGTACTTGCCGGGGTACTAACTATAACTACGTTGTGCACTTCCAATTATTTCATAATTGACTAACTCATACAAAATCAATCAAGTTTTTGACACTATTGTCGGGGACTTTGATATTAGAAACACCTGAATGCTATTATACTAGTCATTATTTTCTGTATACTATTCTATTCTATTTTTAATGTATTGTATTGTATTTGTGGCTTATTAACTTAATTATCTTTTGAATTTCTTTACTTGATCTTGAGTTTGTGGTTTATTGTAGAATTTACAATTCATTGTCATAGTCACAGCTCACAATGGAAAGATTGAGCAAACAATAGTTTTATGGAAGCCAGGATATGTCTTCGTAATACAAAACTCGCCATATGGGAGAGAGAGCTGTGCTCAAATATTTTCAGAGGCTCAACTGATGTCTATGTCATGTTGTGACATTTGTGGGAGTACTTACTATAATCATGAATGTCAAGCACTAACTTATATATGGGAGAAATCGAACATGTATGATCAACTTCAAGATGTACTATACAGGAACAACTACAATTCAGAGTGTAGTAACTCTTACGCCTATAGATGGAACAATTACGTTCCAGTTGAATATTTACAGTCCTAAGCAACTCCAGTTAACAAGCTAACTCTGGAAGATATAATAGTTGATTTCATTCAAGAATCAATCATGAAGCATTAGGAAACAGAGGATTATATACAAAATTTGGCGAATTAGATGGATCAACTGGAAAAGATAATATCTGATTAGATGCAAGGGAGTTTCCCCAGTTCTATTGAAACTGATGCTGAAGAATATAGAACGTCAATCACCTTTAAGAATGGAAACGAGCTTCCAGAAGGAGAGAAAGCAAAAGAAGTAGAAGTGGAAGAGGAAGAGGAAGAGGAAGAGGAAGAGGAAGAGGAAGAGGAAGAGGAAACAAGTATTATAGATAAATTAATAAAAATCCTTACTGAAATTAAAGCTAACCGAATTAAATTCGAGAGTGAAGACAAGACAAGGGTTGGTCTCATGAATGGATTGACAAAGAGCTTCCTGAAGAAGATGAAGAAGCCTCCATCCAAGAAGAAGTAGAGAAGTGGCAGGAGATAACTGAAGAAGATTAGTCAGAAACCTCTGTCCAGAAAGAAGAAGAAGACTGGACGAAGATGGTTGAAGAAGAACTGGCGAAGGAACCAAATAAGGAAACTACTGCTAAAGCGTTGGTAGTGACCTTAAGTACGAAGGGTTCCTACTTCCTCGAAGACAAATTGTTCAAATCAACTAATGATTTAGTGATTTTTGTTATTCCCTCTTTCATTAACAATTTTTCATTAAAAAGGGCATTAATGCTTACAATTGGATTTATTAATTTGATAAATTATGTCGTTGTTATTATTTTGCAATAGGTGGCTTACTTATAGGCTTCAAAATCCCTTTACTGAGAAATGGGTGGAAGCAAGCCACTCATTATTAATCCAGGATGAAGTTAAGCATAAAGGGCACGTCGAGCTAACGATGTTAAACAAGCACTACATGGGAGGCAACCTATGAATTAGGATATGTTTATTTTTTATTTTATTTTTATTTTATTTTATTTCATGTGTTAGTATAAGATTTTATTTTATTTTATGTTATTTCCATGTTCTTTTTATCCCTTTCTCGTTTATATTTTGTAAGGATGTAGCTTAACATTGATGGATCTAAAATTAAAAAATTATCACAATAAGGAAAATACCAACTTAACCCTCTCACTTATTTTTAAATGCTTATATTGTGTATAATTGGGAACATTGTACAATTTTAAGTGTGGAGATGGGTTTAATAAATTTTAATAATTTCTTTAAGCTTATTATAATCTTCATTATAAAATTCTTTTAAATGATATTCTGAATTAGTTGAAATCTATTTATGAATATTATGTTTCAATTTTTGAATATTGATTTAATTAGTATACAAAAAGATGAGAGTTAGAATAAAATTGTTTTTGTAAGTCATATTTTTAATAATCATTGAAATATTCTAGTTGAATGATATTGCATATTATTTACACACAAAATACCCATATTTTTCATTAGTTTTTGAGCTTAAGAACAAAATTTTCAATGAATTTTTAACGATTTTTTAAGCTTATTATAATCTTGATTATAAAATTCTTTTAACTGATATTCTGAATTGGTTGAAATCTATCTATGAATAATGTGTTTCATTGTAAAATATTGATTGAATTGGTATGCAAAAGGAAGAGAGTTAGAATAAACTTGTTTTTGTATGTAACGTACCACCCTCACAAGACATATACCCAACATTCCAAAGAATATCCGAGCACATACCTCACGAGAATGACATGTTAGAGCAATCACATTATCATATTCAAGCCATCATACATTATCATATTCGCAAACATAATTTACATTGTAGCATTACATCTCATAATCCACATTTTTACATCACAAAACAATTGAGAGTTTGTTGTCCTATACAAAATATCTAACATGAAATGGGATGTTAACAGAATCTTTCTAACTAAACTACTCAGACATCATCTGACTAGACCTTTAAGCCATTCTCAATTCCAAAATGGACAATACTAGACTGCTACTAGATTGCCTTAGAAGTTAGATCTCCTCAATACTTGAAAATCAACGTTGCAATTTTGATAAGTTTGCGAACTCAGTAGGTGAACCATCATCGATGTGCTCACTCATGTCAAAACACAAATATCATGAGTATAAAACCAATTTCACGAATATATCACATTATTCAGAATCAATTCTCATTCATCACATCACTCAGTTTGTATACCAAATCACAATATACATATCATATTTCACAAGCATATTAGGACTGTAAGCATTTCATGAAGTCATCTCAGAACAATCCAATCACTCATCTTAATCATTCATATCATCAAGATATACACAACTATTTTATATCACTATTCAACACAAATCAATGGTTCTTTCCAATCATTCTCAGGACACATGTAAGGATATGTATATGCAAATGCTCATGAGACTTCATTTTTATTTTTATTTTTATTTTTGTCGTGACCAAGCGCCTATTTAACTATCCCATATTCGTTGCGGATATCGGGCTCATTTCAGATACTATCCCGTACCCATTATAAAAACCGGGCTCATTAATAACTGAGCTTGTGGCTCTGTGTGCACATTTCCTGAGCTTTAAGTTCTTTTTCACATTAGTCACTTCGGTTGCAACTCCTTTATCTGATGATGCATTTTAGATCATGCATATTAATGTCATAAAATGCATCATTTCACACAATATACTATCAATCGTTTTCATTCAGTATGTATAGTCATTTATCACATTCATCGGATTTAAGTTCGACATTTAACATTTAGTTGAGCACTCATTTTTCCATATTCACACACAAGTAGATAGCACTTCCAATACATTCCCGAATATTGGACTCCTTGGACTATCAATGTTCAGAATTATCACAATCTCATAGGTAATAATTTAATAATTGGAATTTAAACAAAAACAAATCAAATATAGTGAGAAAACATCTAGGTTGACTCATAGTATGCTCTAGATTTGCTATTGCCTTGATGATCCAATAATGTCTAGATGTTGTCGGTCAATTTGTGCTTCTATATCATGCAATACACATATATTTACACATTACTAACTTGTTTAATCAAATGAGTACCTAATCATACACATGTATATGTGTTAGGTTTAATGCATGCTTAATTGACTATCCTAGGTATGTAATCTTATTCATAAATCTTGTTCATTCATTCATCATTGCTTGTATATATCCTGTTTGCAATTGGGTTATGCATTAAGTAAGTTTGATTACTCTCAATTCATCATTCATACATTCATCGATCCCTTTCTAGTATTATATTTACAAAATTTCTCAATTCTCATTCAATCATGCCTAATTCATTACTTATATACTTTAAATCACATTTGCATTCATAAGAACATCCTTATACCATTAACAAATCATAATTCTCAAATTCATATACGTTGATATCAAAAAAATCCATTCCTTAAGTTATAACATCAATCAACAACCTAAACTCGTCAAACACTTAACCAGTTGATTCAACATCAAACTAAGTCCATTTTAAGCCCTAATCAAGTCTAAAAGCACCAATGTATAGTGTCTTATCCATATATGATTTAACTAGAACACAAAATACAATTTTTCCTGACAACCAATGATAGAGATGCTGATAGGCTTTTATTTAATGCATTAATGTAGGTGAATTGTGCAATATTTTGGGATAAATATTATGCTAAAATTTTGTTTTTATAATATTTGAGTGTTAGGAATTTTTTGGAAAAATAGAGCAAAAAGATAGCAATTTGGAATAATGGTCAATGCTTCAATGTATGGACAAGCAACTGAGAAAAGATGGGACAAAACAACAAAACATGAAGAAAAACAAGACAACAACAAATTGTTGATTATACATGTGTGAAATGCAAGAAAGCAAAAAGAGAAGGCTTCAGCCTTTTGGGTAGATTAAAAAAACGTTGCAAAAAAGCAACGTTGTGGGGGGAGACGGCCAACATTTTTGAAAAATGAAACAGTGAGGGTTTAACGTGGGAGAGGGATAGAAACAAAAAGAAAATGCTACCTCCAACCAACAGAAGTAAGGCACGCAGCCCCCACACTGGAAAAAAAATAACCCTCCATTCACTTACACTCTCCAGCAAAAAAAAGAAGTAGCCTCTTCACATAAGCACTCCACGCCACCAACTCCATCCTTCACTAAAAAGCCAAGCAACCTCCATCCACCAGCCATTCACGCAACTCCAACAAAAACGTCACTCCACAACACTCACACCACCCCCATTCAAGCATCTACTCTTCACTCACACGCGAAAGCTCCAACCTCCATTTACTCACAACGAAGACGTAAACTCTCCACTCATTTAGCACACACCAACGTTGCCTCACCCAACAACAATGCAACCTCCATCACGTTACCCTTCCACTCAAACTGCCTCCATCAAACACAGAAACGACACAGCTTCACTCCACCAAAAAGCAACATAGCCCCCACTCCAAAGACAGACCCATGCACAAGTAGAACAGACCACGCAGCCTTCATTTATTTTTAATTCTCTCATGAACTTATTTAGGGTTTATATTTTTGGATTGTTTGGTTTGATGATTTATGGCTGAACTTTTAATTTCTCTTAGGGATTTGATGTTTTGATGATCCTTTAATTGCTTGGGTTTAATTGCTCTTACTTTGGATTATTGGAAGTTTGCTTGGTATAAATTTACCTTTAGAAAAAGGGGGTTTTTGCTAGAAGATTGAAAGAATTTCAACTAGGATTTTCTTGTGAGTTGTGAGACCCAAGAAACCTAAGAGGTGAAAATAGAAGGTTGAGTTTGGAACTTAAGAAACGCTAGGAAGAACTTAAGTAAGAGATTACTAAGTGATGTCTAGAGTGGATAGATTAATTCACCTTTGGGAGAAGGAGATTAATTACTCTTAATATTCACATACAAGGTTAGGATTATTTGACGTGAATACCTTTAATTAGTAAATTGTTGCACTCTTTTCTTAATTAGTTATTGCACAAATTTGTCATATTCATAGTTAATTTGGTTGCATTGAATTGGGTAGTTGTTTAGAAATTTCTTTGAGTTATTAAAAATTCTTCAAATTGCTTTTAATTTCCTAAAATGTCACTCAACCCGATTTCAAACACTATTAGCTAGCATAGATTTGAACTTTCTCATAATTCCTGTGGACACGACTTGGCTCTTACTGATTTATTACTCACTTTGACAACCGTGCACTTGCGATTTACGAACAGCCAAGCATTTCCAAGATCGTGGGAAGGAACCATACAATTCCCACTATCGTGGGATAGGTGAACCGAAAATTTCACCTTCATTTTCCTTCAAATTTTCTTATAGTGCCCCTTACCCTGGGGTACATACTGGGACACCCGGTGGATATTCCAGTACATAACCTATAATAATAGCGTGCTACGATCAATCACTACATTCACTTAACATGGAATCATCTATCTTTATTCTCTTATAAACATCATAAAAAAAGGGACAATATTTTAAAACCAACTTTTCCTCATTTCATTTCATAAAACCGAACGTTATACAATGTATCTTTCAACATTCATACTTATACAACATCATAGCCTAATACAAAAACTTGCTACATGAAAGAGGAAAATATACAAAATCTATCTAATCTATCTATATCCCACTGACCGACCTTTGAGCCATTTCTTCTCTTTCCTAAAAGTACAAGTCTACACTGCTTGTAGCGTCCCTCAGTAGTTAATATCGTCTCTTGGTCCTGAAAAGTCAACGTTGCAATTTTGATGAGTTTTGCGAACTCAATGAGGTAACCATCATCGATGGTTCACTCCATCCATGCATCACATCAATACACATAGCATAATATTCATAATATATCACATCCCACGTTCATAGTAATCATATTGTTCATACAACACACATGTCAAATATAATTACGATGCACATGAGACTCACTTTCATTTATTCTTGTAGTTATGACCGAGTGCTTTTTTACCAGCTCATCCCTTCATGGATGCTGAGCCTTGTCGTATAACGTTCCATAACCCTTAGTGGGTACCGGGTACAGTCGCACTCGAGCTCGAGGCTCTATTCACATTCTGAACTTTAAGCTCTTTATCCTGGCGACTCCGGTCATAACTTCTTTTATCTTACATGCATTCATGTAATGAATGTTTCATATAGCATAACCTTGGTCAATCACATGGATGCATATTCACATTTTGAATCACTTATTTCGTTATGTTCACATACAAGGAGCACTTTAATAACTTATTCATACATCAGAATCATCAGACCTTCATTGTTCGGAATCAGCATAATTAAACCACTTCAATGTCTTTATTCAAAATCTATTCTAAAGCAAATAATTAATTAAGTTAGACCGTCTAGGTTACTCATAGATTGCTCCCGAAGCATAGCCTGGAAGATCCGGCAACGTCTGGAGGTTGACGTTCTAGTTGCTCTTCTATAATAAATAACATACACATATATCACAATTTGTACCATCATAGGTATTTAGTAATGCACATGTATGAAATAAAGTATGTACAATACATGTTCATGTTAACCCCGGGTATTATCCAACACAATTCTAATCCCATTTGGATCAGTAAAACTCCAGAAATCATCAAAATACCGAAGCGTGGTCAGTAGAATAACACCAGTTCATATCCTTTAAGAACACACTCACTGTACTTGTATCACTCTTTTCACTAAATCTTTCTCATTTCATTTTAGATAGCTTTGATTCTTGGTGGAGATGTAGATAAATGTCTTACGAATCCAATGGTTCACGAATCAGATCATTTGGATGCCTAGCGAAGAAGTTATGGCCAAAAGACTCCAACAGGTTTATGCCCTTACTTGAAATGTATATGTCTCACTGTGAATGTCATAACGTTTTCTACAGATGTCGGATTGACTTCATTTTTAGACCATTGGAAAGAAGACTTCGAGACTACAACTTTCATAAAGAAATCAAAGGCTAATTCTATCTTTTTACTTCTGTATCGTCTCACTTTTTCTTCCAACTGCTTTTTTATCGTCTACTTTTCTTCCGTCTGCTTTTTATCGTCTGCTTTTCTTCCCTTCACTTTCTATCGTCTGCTTTTCTTCGCTTCATGTATCCACTTGTAAGAATCATAACTTTTGACTCTAATGTCCAAAGTTTTCATATAATATATCGTTGGAACGATAAAAAAGATATCTACAACTCCTCAGAAGGCAACTTTTCCAGAATCTATCTAAATTAGGTTCAGATTTCCTCCCAAAGTTGGAACACGAATTTCACTCAACTCTCAACGTCCTACACCCAGTTCTCAACTTTATGACAACTTTTGAGATTCTTAGGGACCGAAATGAAATTCGATGTCTTCATAAGAAATGTAGCCATACGTTCCTAGTTTACTCTGAATTAAGAATCATCTCATTTGGATCACTACATAAAAACTACATAAAAAGCTATGGCTAACAGACTGAAGCATACTCTGTGAATATTTTCCAGATTTTCAACCTTTCAATATTTTATGACACCCCAAACTCTCATAATCTTTCAAGCACTAAATTTACACATAACCAGATTTTTCTCTTCCCCAACAACACAGTATTTAAGAACAAACATGTAAATGCCATTACTCATGTACATGACCGTAACTTACCTGCTGAAAACTCCGAACTCTTCAAGCCCTACACAGTTTACGCACTTCACAAAGTATAATGACCAACTACTGGTTTTCTTAGGGTAGGGGACACAAATAACAAAGTGAGTTTGGGTGAAGAAAGGGAAAAACATAGAAGTCTCTTAGAAGGTATTTGTTGGAAAACTCTGTGTTTCAAAGGAAAGTTTGAAGAAGATGATAATGAAGAAAGGACTTAGACGTGACTTAACCTATTAACTCTCAAGGAATAGTAACCTACTTTTAGCAAAAGTACAAAGCCTATATGACACTTGTCACTTTCTAAATGAGTAAACTCTAACTTAGTTTCTTTTGAAACTAACTCCATTTAGCTCTCCTCTTTCCAATACAACTATCATCTTTACAATCCAACTATCTCCAAATCTTCATTTAATTTCTTTTTCCTATTTTCTAAAATTTCCAAAATTTATTCCTAAATTCACTGAAATTCAAAAATATCATAATTCCACTAACCCATGAAACTTCCAATGTAAAAATATTCAAAATTCTCAGATTTTCACAAATCAATCCAATTATACCCGGAATTATTCATGAATGCATGTACAATTATTTCATGTGCAACAACCATGTATAAATATATAGAAATTTATGCATGAACATGAAAATGCACCTCCAACTATCATTAATCACTCACAATTACCATTCTACCCTTCCATAAGTAATGGGATGTTACAGTTTTAGTTTGACCTTACCATGTTAGCATAAAATTCTTTAGTTGCCTTCAGGTAGTACTCTCCTTATTTAAGTAATACCACTATAGTCTTCAACGTACTTTGTGAATCCTAAAGATCCAATCAATGTATGAGATTATGATATTTTCAGTGACCATGTGAATTTTGCTTATCTTATTATACCACTCATTGTTCTTTGAATTTTTGTACCTCAGAATGTCCTCTGGAATTAGTGGTGTTGATGAAGAAGGATACTAAAAAACCCAACTTCTTATAGTCTGTTGTTTACATCGTAAAGGCATTCTTCACATTCCAATAATCAACTAGCTAACCATTCACCATAATTCACAACTCCACTTCACAAAACACTTCCACAATACTTAACACAACTCCACAAGTATAATAACCCACAATGTAGCCCAATTATGTTATATTGAATACCAAATTCCATAATGCTAAGCTATTTATTGTTGGACCCCGTCTCCGAAGCCCAACATTCGGACCCACACAGCATAGGAGGCCCATAACCGAACACATAT
>JANZLC010000008.1:11494928-11529311 GCA_026413385.1 Erythroxylum gracilipes | reverse complement strand
TTTAATTTATTAAATATATAATCTTGAATTAAATTATTCATAATTTTTATTAATAATTAAATAATATATATTTAAATAATAGTAAATCAGATTATGAAAAAAACCGAAATAGAAAAAAACTACTTTTTATGGTTTTCATAATTTTTGAAAACCGCAAGAAACCAAAATCAAAAACAAAAGCTAAAAACTCAAAAAAAACATGTTTTTTTACTGAATTAAATCAAAAAATCAAAAACAAAAATGCAAACAAATACCCCCTTAATTTTTGCTAATTTTTTCGTCAATTTTTTCATTAGTTGTAAATCAAAATATTAGAGATTAGAAAAACTCTAGCAACAAATGATCGAAGGAATAAAATCACCCATCATTATTATTATTATTATTATTAAAGTGAAGATGTACGATAAAATTAAAATAAACTAGAGTTGATAAACTTTATGGAAGAATTTTATTTTAGATATAAAATCTTAGTTAAATGATATTGCCATGACTTAACTGAGTTTCGAAATGCAAACAACACTATAAATTTGAAAATTTTATTATTTAAATATGAATGACAGAATTATGATAAAATTGTATTAATTAATAACTAAATTATATATTTTTAGAAATATTAATACTAACAAATATTATAACTGAATTTAAATATTAGTGCAAAGTTTTTAGATTAAAATGTCTTCAGAAGCTTTTGGTGGTTCTGCGACGAGGTATATCATACGTTGAAGTGTTAAAGAGGGAGAGGAATCAGAATCACACACACATACCTGTGGTCGTTTCACTCGATAATGTGCCTTTCTAGGATAGATCCCCTTCGGCTTTCGATCCGATGGATTAAAGCATGTGCTTTAGCTGGGGGCGATTACAGTAATATGCTTAATGCAGCTTCAACTACATGCAAACATGGATCTTATAAATGAGAAAATTAAAAAGAAAAACAAAACAAAAACGAAAACAAACATGTCAAGAATGGGATTCGAACCCATGCCCTTTCGGACCAGTACCTGAAACTGGCGCCTTAGACCAACTCGGCCATCTTGACTTGTTGAGCGTGCCTTTCATTCAAATATTATATCTATTACTATCATTAATCAGTTCATAAATTCTTATCAATTATTTCGAATATGCTGAAATTTTAGAAAATTATCAAATATATCGTGGAATATATTTTAATATTAAATATCTGAATTAAATACAATTAAACTAATTTTTTTCTAATACTTGATTGAACTAAATATACTTTTTTTTGGGAATTAACTAAATATGAACCTATTTATAAAAAGTAATATTTATTAGGTTTTGATAATAATAATTAGAAAATTATATTTAGAATTAGCAATGTATTGGGTCAAGATTTTTTTAAAAAATTTCGGTAATACTTAACTCTAAATTTAATTTGAACTTGATTGTTCGAAACGTCTCTTGATTGGGTCTCTATTATTGGTGAAGCAATCATACTTTCTTCACCTAAACGAGAACTCAATTTAGCAGCTCTTTCCAAAAGGCGTGAATGCAAATAAAAATCATCTCCTAGATAAGTCTCGCAACCCGGCGGTCTTCGTAATAGAAGAGACATTTGTCGATAAGACTGCACTTGTTTAAAATATTATCATAAATAATTAAAGTGTGTCGTTCATGATACGTAAAATATTTAGCCAGAACCACTCAGAGCGAGATATTAGAATGTAGCCGGAGAATCCACCATTTCGGTGTCATTTTTAATATTTTAGTTATTGGATCCGAGCTACTCTATCATTCAAAAAAATGCTCTTACTTTTTATCTTTAGCAATTTCACTTTTATATAAAAAAAAATAATATACATATTAGTAAATATTTTGAAAACAACATTTCTAATAATTAAGGGTAAAGATGCATATTATTAGAGTTCTCTAAATTTAACATTAAAGTAATAATGAAATTTTTTATTAAGTCTCCAAGCTGAACCTCTGTTCATGTTGCAGCATTGATGCATTTGTCATATACATACATACATATATATATATATGTAATGTATTTGATCCAGAGTGAAACTTTATGTAAAAGTAAAGAGAGTCATTAATCACCAAAAAGTGAAAGGGATAATTCACTTTAATGGCTGTGATTTAGGTAATAACATATCTTTAAGACTAATTCCACGTGTACAGTCCACAAATCTCCTCGCATCACACCACATATTTCACTTTATCCACAATCATACTCTTTCTTATTTCTCCACGTGACAATTGAGTTCTTGTTTAGGTGAAGAAAATACGACTGTTTTATCAATAACCATGATCCAATTAAGAGATGTTTCAAACAATCAAGTTCAAATTAAATTTAGAGTTAAGTATTATTCAAATTAAAAAAAAAACTTGACCCTATACATTGCTAATTCTAAATATATTTTTCTAATTATTATTATAAAACCTAATAAATATTACTTTTTATAAATAGGTTCATATTTAGTTAATTCCTAAAAAAAAGTATATTTAGTTCAATCAAGTATTAGAAAAAAATTAAGTTAAGAATTGAAGTTGGAGTCTTTCCTTTTTTTCAACTTCTTGAGATTTTGATATGTAAAATTAAAATATTTATGTGGAAAAGCCTTATAACAAAAACAACGCAGACAAATATATAGATTAAACTAAGGGATACATAAGTTTTTTCTACAATGTATTAATAAAATCATATATCATTTTTCTACAATGTATTAATTTTAATTAAAAAAATCATATATCATGTTAGCGTTACTAGTGGTTTAAAAAACAATAATAATATTAAGATATTCTAATAACAATATTGATATTAAGCTTAATATCTTCATAAGTAATGATATTTAATATTAAAAATATATTTAAGATATATTTAATAATTTATTTAAAAATTATAATATCAAAAATTAAAATTCAAAAAGAAGAATTATGCTTTTGAAAGGTGATAACTAATAGTAACTTACCTAAAACTATGTTTGGTTGAACATAAGGTTTTTAATGGAATAGAATAGAATGGAATGGAATAGAATGATTTATAATGGAACGAAATGTAAATTGATGTAATATTAAGAAATTGTTGTTTAAAAGGGATTGAAGGGTTCATAATGTAATATAGTAAAAAGTTGTTTATCATTTTTACATTCCATCCTAAACACTCCAAATCGGAGGTTTCTCATTTTTACTGTTTAGGATGGAATGTAATGTAATATAAAACCTTCCTTTTCCATCTCATTCCATTTCATTCTATTATAAACCCTCCTCCCAAACGATGAAATAATATTATATTTCATTTCATTCCATTAGTAAACCTGCAACTAAACATAACCTAAAGATTATGAAACTCAAAAGAAATGTTTAAAACTAATAGAAAAAATTTTGTTAACAAAGTCTTACTCATTTTGGTGTTGGGTCTTTGATGCGAACATCAGTAAGGATTTATTGAAATCCAAACATTAAAAGAATTTCTTGAATTGTTTCGCTTGAATTAGACCTATTCAAATTCAATCACCAAATGCCTCAATTGAACAAGAACCAAAGGAAAACATAATAGTATTGACACTACACAGTTATGGATCAAAGATTAGCATGATAAATCAGATTAGAATGCCACAATAACATTTATTCTTAATAAGTACCAAGATAGTATGTCCTTGCATATCCCTTTTTGTTGTGTTTTATATTAACACCATTAACAACATAAAAATGGGCCAATACTTAGCTAACATAGGCCCAACTGCTTAGTTCTAGCCCAAGAAATCTACTAATTATTACAGGATAATAGTTAATGCTCCAAATAACATAAAACACAAACCTCAATTAAGACAAATAACCAAAAACATGTTTAACATCTCTTTTATATCAACCCCTTATGTATAAAACAAGTTTATCTTTTCTAAATTCCATATCCAATTCACATTAATTAGGCTCCAAGTGCATCTTGCATCGCTTTAGCATCATTCCCCCTCTTCTCAAAGGGGATTCGTCCTCAAATCATCACCTAAATCAAAAGGAAAAAGAATAAAAACATTAATGTAGCACTGACATTATATTCACCTAGTAAATCCAATTTATAAGTGTTTTTGCCAATGAGCGTTGCAACTTACAATGGTTCATCTCCACGAGGCATAAACTTTAATTTTAGTTGTTCTAGAAACCTTGTCTTGCACATCTGCACTTAAGCATAATCTCCTAGTTTGAAAGAATCATGTTTGTGTCCTATATTGGCTTTAGATGCATAATAACAAATTTGCATCTCAATATGTTGTCACACCTTCTTATGAAGTTGTTTCACAACTTTGACTTTCTTTTCTCCATCTATACTAGCAAACTTATAAACAAGTAAAGACATCAAATTTTGGGGTATTAAAGGATTAAATCTATAGACAATCTTAAAGGAGAATGATTAGTAACAAAATGCACGCTTTTATTATAAACAAATTTGACATGTGACAAACAATCTCATCCTAAGTTTTAATGTTCATTTTAATTATCACACGCAACAAAGTTGTAGGAGTATGATTTGTTGCCTTAGTTAACCCATTAGTTTGTGAGTGATAAGTCGTGGAAAAGAGAAGTTTTTTTACATATCTTTCCCCACAAAATGCACTAAAAAATGGCTCAAGAATTTGACATCTTGATCTAAAACAATACTCCAAGGCATCCCATAAAGGTGTACCACCTATCGCAAGAACAATTCAACCATATTCTCTACATCATCTATTTTGTGACATAGTATGAAATGTGTCATCTTAGAAAACCTATCAACAATAAAAATAGAATCTCAACCTTCCTAATTCTAGGCAATCATAATATAAGGTCTATAGATATATCTTCCCACGAATGATTAGGAATAGCTAAAGGGGTGTAAAGACCATGGGATAACACTTTTTACTTAGCCCTCTTACAAACTTCAAAATGCTGACAAACTCTCTCAATATCTTGATTCATGTGTGGCTAAAAGAAATGTTCAACTAGGATGTGTAAGGTTTTCCTAATGCCAAAGTGCCTCATCAATCCACCTTCATGAGCTTCTCTCACAAACAACTCTCTTAAAAAGCAATTAAGCACACTTAACTTAGTATCCCTAAATAAAAGTATCTTATGTCTATAAAACTTCCCAAATGCAGATTTTTCACAAGCCTTAAACACATTACTCAAAACTGCACATAAATATTCAGTATGCTCATCAAATGATTCACTATACACAAGAATATCATTAAAATACACCATTGCAAATTTATGAATAAATTTGCTAACTCAAATCCTAACAATTTTGCATCAAGTATAGAAAGAAGAGCATATCTATAAGATAATGCGTTTGTAACCATATTTTCCTTACCTTGTTTGTTTTTGATGACATAGGGAAAGGAATCAACAAACTCTATCCATCTAACATATCTTTCATTTAGCTTACCTTGTCGCTTTAAATGTTTCAAAGGGTTATGGTTTGTGTGAATGACAATTCTTTAAGCCAAAGATAGTGCTTCTATGTCTACAATATTCACACCAATTTATACATCTCTTTATTGTACATAGGATAATTAATCACTGCACCACTTAATTTCTCACTGAAATAAGCAACCAAATGCTTTTCCTACATTAAAACATCTCTAATCCCTATATCTTAAGCATTACATTCAATTTCAAACATCTTAACAAAATCAGGTAAAACAAGCAAAGGGGATGAATTAGGTTTTTCTTTCATAATGGAAAATGTCTCATCTTACTCTTTTTTTCCCCATAAACCTGAAGCCCTTCTTCATCACCCAGCCAATGAAGCAATTTTAGTGCTGAAGTTTTTGACGAACCTCATGTAAAACTCGCTAAACGATGAAAACTTCGCAATTTATTTAGTGATTTCAATAAAGGTCAATCTTTAAATGCCTAGACCTTTTCCTCGTCAAATTATATTCCTTTTGCACTAATAATATAGCTAAGAAACACAATTTGATTGATGAAAAAAGAAAACTTCTTAAGATTACCAAACAACAGATCAACACTTGAAACATTCAAAACTACACATAAATATTTAATATGTTCATCAAGTGATCTGCTATGCACGAGAATATCATTAAACTACACCACCACAAATTTACCAATAAATTCATACAAAACATGATTCATCGATCTCATAAATGTGCTTGGAGCATCAGTAAATCCAAAAGGCATTATTAACCACTAATATAAACTATGTGTAGTTTTAAAGGTGGTCTTGCACTCACTCCCTCTCGTATCCTAATTTGTTGATATCTACTTTTCAAATCAATTTTAGAAAATATATAGGACCTATGCAATCCATCTAACATGTCATCTAATCTAGGTATAGGATTTTGGTACTTTACCATGATTTTATTGATAACTCTGCAATCAACACACATTTGTCACGAACCATCCTTGTTAGGAACTAGAAGTACTAGAACTACACAAGGACTCCTATTTTCCTTTACATATCCATTAGCTATTAACTTTTAAATTTACCTTTAAAGCTCATTTGTCTCCTCAAAATTACTTTGATTGGCTAGTCTATTCAGAATTTGTACTTTAGGGATGAAATCAATTTAATGCTTTATCTATCTAATAATTTGGCAAACCACTTAGTTCACTGAGAAACATATTAATAAACTCACGCAATAACAAAACAACAACACTTGACAAAGAAGAGTTAAGTTCGTTAGAATTAAAATGGGCCTCTACATGAGTACAAATATACGTTGTTAGGAATAAAAGGCCTACTTCACACGTCCTATTTTTGCAAACAAACTCGATTTCTTTTCCAATTGATCTTTCTTTTCACTCTTTTCAACTTCTCTTCCTTTTCTCTCTCCTTTTAACTTCTTTTTTTTCTGTCTCTCTTTTCTATTTTAAAACTCTCCTTTTATTTTCTCTCAATTTTTCTATCCTCTTCTTTTCTATCAAGATCTCTTTGAATCTTTAGTTAATCTTCAAAATATTAACATGGTGAAAATGATACAAGAGCACAAGTTTATCATCAAGTACAAATGAATATCTATTTCTAATTTTGTTAGCTTAACCCTACTATCATACTGTCATGGTTTACCTAACAACATATGACTAGAATGTATAAGCACTACATCACACAAAATTTCATCCTCATATCTCCCAATAGAAAAGGAAATTAATGCCTACAAACCAACTACCTTACCTTCCTATAATCATCTAACCATTAAAACTTATATGGCTTAGGATATTGTGTAGTGGGTAAGTTCAATTTTAACATTAACATAATGCTAGCCACATTTATACAGTTTGCTCCATCAATAATTAAGCTATATACGTTTTCTTAGATATGACAATGTGTATGGAAGATTTTCTCTCGTTGAGCCTCATACTCCTTCATTTGTATATTCAAGGCATGTCTAACTACAATCATCTCTCTATCAACCATATACTGTTCTTCTTCACTTTCTCGAATTCCCTAAGAATGAACTTCTTTTTTATGTTCAATTTCTAATTCATAGTTACCATCTTCTCTAATGATCATTGTGCGCTTATTAGGACATTATCATGTCATAAATCCTCTTTCCGAACATTTAAAGTATTTAATATCATTATTTCGGAAGTTTTAAACCTTTGCTTTGGACTTTTCTATACTACTCTCCACATCTTTAGAATTTGAGTTGTCGTCCTTACTTTTGGAAACATTTTTATCTTCTTTTTTACTCCAATTTGATTTCCAAGATGAGGAACTTGAATTATATACAATATGTGAAGAACCCCTTCGTTTAAGTTACCTTTCAACCTTATTTGTCATGTGAACCATATCCTCCGGTTCCATATAATGTTACAACTCAATTATATTAACTGTTTCCCTATTCAACCCTTGTAAAAATCTAGACATGACTTTTTGGTCGTCCTCTATATTTGCTCGTATCAATGTAATCTTCATCTCTTTATGAGACTCTTTTAATGATTTGGACCTTTGAGCAAGCCCCTGTAACTTTTGATATAAGTCCATATCGTAATGTGAAGGAATAAATCTTCAGCTCATGACCATTTTCATTTCCTCTCAAGTCACTAGTGGATGTTATTGATTTTGGCTTCGAGCTTGTGTAAGTTTATCTTACCAAATTATAACATAATCAGTGAATTCAAAAGATGTTAATTTCACCTTTTTCTCTTTGGAGTAATTGTGGTAGTCAAACACCAACTCTACTTTCTTCTCCTACTCCAAATATTCATGTGGATCATTTTTCTGTTGGAATAACGGAACACTTTGATGCTCCCAAGATCAGAATCTACATTATCTCTTCCCCATTAGTCCCTCATAAAATCTCTACCACCTCGACCACCTCTGCCTCCTTGCCCAAACTCATAATTAGCAACTTGCTCCTCTTTTAAATCTGTAAAAACATCACCATCATCCTCATGAACGTCATTATATTGTTGGCTTCCATGACTCCAATCAATAACATCTCTTCAATCTTAAGTTTGACATAATTCAACAATTTATACTTCTTAGACTTCTAACTGACCTCTTAGGCTGCCAAACTTGTGGTCAAATTATAGTTACATGGCCTTTAAAACAAAAGATATATCAACATTGGTTGATTCTTCCTCATCCTCCCCACCAGTTGCTTCTTTAGCAACTCCTTTATCCTTGGAGGGCATTGTTGTGAATTTTCCAAAGTAGAAACGAAAGAAAGCCTTACCAAATTCTCTCCCTCATGTATTTACACTTAACATAGTATGCACTAAACTCTTGTGTTTACACCTAATTAGGTTTTTATAATAATAATCTCACCATCTCGCCTTTTTCCTCTCAATTCCCTAAATCTCAACTCTAGAATGTGTTATTAACTTACACAAGGATTCAAGTTCTTATGAGTTAACCAAGAATTAAAGATTAAAGGGGTATATGATGGAAAAGAATAAGAATTAAGGATAATAACACACTTTGGAGTGATAACAGTCACTTTGGAATCTGTTTTTGTGAATAATTAATAGGAAAGAAGTCAAACCACTCAGGCTTAATTCTTAAAACTTGAAAATTTGGATAGAATTGAAACACAAAGTAGAATGTAGATCTTTGAATTTCTACAAAAGAATTCGTCCAGATTTGTTTCTTTTCTTTTGTTTTTTTATATAAAGGATGATTTGTTAGACCCTAATCTTATTAACTTAGGCAGCAGCCAACCATCTCTTATTTTTTCTTTTTCTTTTTTTCCTGAACAAACTCAATCAAACAATATTAGAGAATAATAAAAAACAATAAAGATAACGATGAAAGATGAAGGATAACGAAGAATTGTAAATCAAGGGAAAGAAGACTTAGAAAACAACAAGATCAAGAATGAGAACAAGAATAAGAGCGAAATAAGAACAAGAAAAAAAATGAAGGGCAAGTAGATCCAACCTGATTCAAGTGTTGTGCTCTAATGCCAAAATTGTTTCAAACGTCAATAAGGATTCGTTAAAATCCAAACATCAAAAGAATTACTTGGATCACTTCACTCGAATTAGACTTACTCAAACCCAACGACTCAATGCCCTATATGAACAAGAACTAGATGAAAACATAATAGGATTGACGTTACACACTAACGAATCAAAGATTAACGTGATAAGTCATATTAGAACACCATAAGAACGTTTGTTCTTGATAAGTTTAGCCTTAGGTCAAAATCAAGGAAAGAGAAAACCTCTCACTCGTATTTCACTCCAAGATAATCTATCCATTCATGTTCATTTTAGGTGTGTTTTATATTAACACCATTAATAACATAAACCCAGGCTAATACTTGGTTAACAAAGGCCTAACTAATTAGTTCTAGCCTAAAAATAAACCTAATAATTAGTACAACATGATAATAGCTCTAAAAGAATGTTAATGACCTCAAATAACATAAAAAACAAGCCCCAATTAAGACAAACAACCAAAAACGAGTTTAGTTTGACAACTCTTTTATATCAGCATTATGCATACAACTGGTTTATCTCTTCTAAATTTCATGTCCAATTCACATGCCTTAGCCAAAACTTCTTCTTAATTGAACATCTCTTTAATTTTAGAGCGCGTAAGTGAAGCTGTTTCCTATCTATCTTGTCTAATATAATATGTCAGTCACCTTGCATTGACACGTTTTCAACCCAAAAGTTGGTCAGAGGGATTCTGCATTTCGACCCCATCAACTTGGCGTTTAAACTGACTTTAATGATTAGAAGATATCCCTCCAAAGGTAAATTACTAGATGCCAAGACCCGAATTCTCTTTGCAGCCACAAAATAAGTTTTCCGTTCACATTAAGATAAGTACAATTAGTGGATCTTAGGGTAAAAATAAGCACAAGTGTCGATGGAACATGCCCTAAAATTAGTAAATCATGATTTTTAAAGACCCAATCTTTTAAAGACTTGGCGTTTAAATTTAGACCCAGTACTTGGATACCTTCCTGAAAACTGTGACTACTAATCTAATGTTCATTCATCGAAGTAAGTTAAAAAATTGTATCTAATGCACCGTTGCAGAGCTATCAATTATTGCACAACTCTTTATGATCAAGCTTGATTACCAGCTATGGCAATATCATTAAGACCTGTAGAAGGTTTTTTTTTTTTTCTGTCATTATGTTTCTTGCCCCTAATTCAATTTCCAGCTACAGTTATTGTTGATTGCAGTTGTTAACATAAATGGATTAGAAATTCATGCCCATAAACTGTTCTTTATTTTGCCACACTGATCTCTACTTGCCATAAGCTTGACTCCAGTTTGGATGTTATTTGGACAAGAAGCGATAGCATGCAAATTGGTATAGAAAATAATTATTTAGCCTAACATCTTCACTTGTATAAGTATTTACAGAAACTGTACATTAGTACTGTAAACAGGACGATATTTCTGATAACAGATTAAGTAATCTTAAAATGGCAAAAATATTAAATCACCAAGGCGAAAATGCAATATCTGAATTCTTGTGTGCAAAACAAATGCTACTCTTAAATCCCATTTCTCGTACCCAGTAATGGGATTCAAGTATAGCACTTGTTTGTGGAGTAAGTTGTAGACATCTCACTAGGACAAGGTGGTGAATCCCACGACAGATCAGATTTCCATGCGTCGGGGAGATTTGAGGGCAGACTGAAGGGAAATCCCATCGGACGGACGGCCCCCCACTGGCTATTTTCATGAATTTCACTTTGATTCTTCCTCAGCACGGCCTCATCTTCTCCTGTGCATGTATGCCCTTGGACGTTATGGGGAAAACAGAGAGAGAATCCGCTGAACTGATGTTGCGGGACTCCTGAGTCCATACTTTCAGAAGCTTTACTAATATCAATTATGGCAGGATTCGGTACCATAGAAGGAGCAACTGAGCACTTGGTTAAACCTGACAATTCAATTGGTGAAAACAGGAAGTTGGGAAGGTCTCCATTGGATGGTGCAAATAAAGAAGGTTTGTCGACTGTGGGACAGATAGGCTTGTAACCTGGGATATCTAATCCAGGGAAGCTAGCTGTGGAGCTTTGTTGTTGTTGTTGTTGCAGGAGGTCATTGACAGAGCATGTTTGGAAAGAACATATTTCCGTTGTGCAAGAAATATTCTCTGAACTGAATGGAGTGCAGTGTGCAGCTTGATTGAGCATGTCAGGTGAGGTAGTGTCTTGCAATGTAGAGAACCAAGACTGAGAAAGAGTTCTTTGTGTCATGGAGTTGGTTTTCTTGAATATCCTGCAGATAGCCCATGCATCCTGTAACAGCAAAAACAAGTTCCTTGTTAATACATATCATCCTAAAGAAAGTGACAAGAAGTACTGGAGATGATGACGAGTCCTGGGATCAGTACATTTGCCGGAAGGCTTTTGTCCAGGACTTTTTTCGGTGGTGATGGTTCTCCAAGAGAAGGTAGTCGAAATTCGTGCATCATCCAGTCCGTTTTAATCCCTCTGGCAGCTCTACCTCTGTAGAAAACAAGGGACTTCTTCAAACCTATGCACTTGGTGCCATCTGAGGAGTAAATAGGACGGTCAGTTCCGGTCGCCTTCCAAAACCCAGCTCCTGTCACTCGATTAGGCCTTGCACTGTTCCTGTACTTACGATCTCTAGGGCAGTAGAAGTACCACTCTTTCTCACCTGTAGTCGCAAGCTCTTCGGAGGGAAGTGATAAAAAAATAGAAAATGCTCGTAAATTTTTTATTTACTTGGCATGAACTATACGTATAGAATAACAGAAACAATGATACACAGAGGAATTAAACATCTGAATTTATCTATTTAAAGGTAGTATTTGAATTATGTTAACTTTTTGTGCTTCCTCATGATGACATAGAATCTGCCAAAGATGGAGAATCATTTTAAGTGAACGGCAGCCATTGGTTAAGACAGGCTACACCGCTGCAAAAAACACCGTTTTCAGAAGGTAACTGCAGGAAAATTTTGTTCTTGTTTCTACACTTGGGAAGAAAAAGAGGGAGAGGAAGAGTGAAATATCCTGTTTTCATGCATTCCAAGTTATTCAAAGACGAAACAGGGTTGAGGGAAGACGATTTGGCGGACTTAAATCTCAAAGTCAAACCATAATCAGGCAATAGAGACGTATTATCTTACTTGGCAGATCCCAGGGATCATATTTATAGATGTCGACTTGCTTGATCAGCTCGATAGGCAAAGTTCGTTGCTGTATCTTCCTCTTGAGATAAAACCCAACAAGTTCCTCATCGGTTGGATGAAATCTAAAACCAGGCAACATCACATCATCATTCCTGTCAGCATCATTCTTCTCTTCCATGTCCCTTTTCGCTTGCTTTTTTCACTCTTTCTCTGAACTCCGAATCTGGAGATGGTAGAGGAGGTGACAGACGTTCAACTAAAGAAATAAAGATTGGACTACTCTTATTAGTGCTGGTCTCAAAAACTTCTAAACTCGAGAGTTGAGGAGTTCAAGTTGTTATGCAGATAATGAACATCATAATCAGTAGAATAGGTTCACTTCACAGAATTCAAAGCCAAATATGCAAGGGGGTCTGTTGCCAAAGCTTAGGCGGGACTTTTAAGAGTTGGATTGTGTGTTTTATGCTAAAATCAAGAAGAACTGTTGAGAAGTTGGAAGTAAAACTAACCAAAGAGCTCTCTCTCTCTCTTTATCTTAAAATTGCTGCCAAGGAACAGTGGTTCCTATATGTGAGCTCACTTGCTGTCTTGAATCATCTCCACCCGTGTGTTACACTGGAATTTGGAAAGACCTTGGCAATGGATTGGGATTTGTAAACCAAAATGGTTTCAATCGGCTCAGCTTTGGTATCTCATGGGAAGTTGTCCTTTTTATCTTACCAAATCAAAGACAAAATGACAAATCAACCTTCCAATGTCTCACTATTTTATTGCCAAATTATGATCGCGTTTTATCCTACTGTTTTTAGTTTAAGAAGATGGAGTAAGGTGCTGGACCAATTCCTAAAAGGTAAAAGAAAGGCAATTTAGAAAGTATTAGAACTTAAAATTCAATCCACG
The DNA here is from genome assembly GCA_026413385.1 of Erythroxylum gracilipes. Lineage (NCBI taxonomy): Eukaryota > Viridiplantae > Streptophyta > Magnoliopsida > Malpighiales > Erythroxylaceae > Erythroxylum > Erythroxylum gracilipes. Next base: position 11,515,876 of record JANZLC010000008.1, on the reverse strand, counting down.
AGATCCTCTGCAACTCTACTTCAGAGCCCCTCTAACAAAAGTTTACTATTTTGCATATCCTGGGATCTACAAAATGCTATTTCTATTCTAGACATTTAAAAAATGTCATAGAGATTCCTGGAATGGATCATTATCAACAAGAGCAGACACGGGACCACCTCAAGTGTTTTGGTAATAAAAAATATGGAATGAGGATTTGTCATCTTTAGGAGGACATTTCTCAACCTGTTTTTTAGAGGGGCAGCTACAAATATACCCACCTTTAGCTTATTAATTTACTCCGACTAGAGAAACTCACGATTAACTAGTTTCCAAGAGTCTCCGCATGATAACTTTGCAAGAGGATCAAAAAGGACCATACTTAATTCACATAAGATTTCTACGCTGCAGACTCTCCTTTTATGCAAATTCCTCCGGTATACTATTCACTTGCCAATGGTAAATTTACACAGCACATAATTTGACGTGTGAGAAAAATGTGTATATTAATAGAAAAAATAATTAATAGCATCCGTTAGATAATCTAGATATAGTTTGAACGGCTTTGATGTCAAATTTTGTCCACACTTTAAAAGAGTGGGTTTGAATAGAGGAAGATTATACCTACCATTCCGTGCTGAGAGAAGCTTCACATCACTTAATTATATATGATTCGGTGGTAACATATGGTGAATTACATGGGCATACCATATTCACTAACCAAGCTATCTTCCTCCATTTCCTTTTATGTTTGCATCTAGAGCTAATAAATTGTTTAATAATATCAGATGATTAATGGCTTCTATAGATTTAGACAAGGTAACATGGGACTGTTGACCAAACTGTAAGAAAGGAGCAGCTCAACTACTTGTGTTAAAACTGGTTTGACTAGAGCATAAATCATATGCAAAGCTACTCCTACTACAGTATCCATAAACATCTTAAACATCCACATGTATATATACATGTAAGAAAAGGGCTAATAAGCTGATGTCATGAATTGCAATGAGATTGTCATCGTACAGAAAGTCCATCCAATATATGGGACGAGCAAGAAGAAACAAGCTTGTCTAGAACCTGTCTTATTCTTTGTATTATATCCATATGTACATGTCCCGAAATCTTACATCATAACAGGTTAAATAATCGCAACTGTGTTACAGTATTTTACACAATTAAACCTCAACTAATGGAACCCGTCTGCACTAAATGCAATAATTTTTGTTTTGCGATTAGTAAAAGCGGTTTTTAATATCGCAATTTTGCTTTTATGTGAGGGTTTATTAGAAACAGGAAAGCTACTTTTGCCTTTTAATTTCGTGGCCTGAGGAGTCTCTAACGACGAAAAAGAGAATATGGTGCTATCGTGATTCAGCGCAAGGTTTCTCTAAATTCTTACCTTACCAGGGATTGAAACTAAATGCTTGCAAATGAATTCAACCGTTTAATTCGTTTTCAATTCAACTATCATGCATGTTCCTAAAATTAAACAATGTCTTAATATTCCTTTAACTTAACTGATTTATATTATTTTATAAAAGAATACTGTCACATATTTTAGTTTGGACGTTTTTGTCTAACTTAATTTATAATTTAATTTGAATAAAATTTATTTACAAACTTGATTTAATTCATGGCAAATGAAAAAAGGAATATTACTTATATAATTGAAATAATTCATGATTTTCATGTAACTTACTTGTTCCAAGCACATCTCAAGGAACGAATTACTTTGTGTTCTTTTAGCATATCTCTTAACTCTATCCTGCAATTTAGTTAACAATTGAAAACAATTGCACAGTGGCATTCCTCGTCCGAATCCTGCAATAAGTTTGACATGCCACGTTTTGGATCTCCCAAAAATGGAAACTTTGGTTGAGGGTCCCTATATTCCTCCCTGTAGCTCCTCTATACAAGACATTGCTAAACACCAGTCATTGATCTTCTTAGCTTTCTACTCTTAAATCCAGTAAGAAAAATGCTTCTATTGGCAAGTACGAGGAGCAAGAATTAACGTGCTTCAATCTTATTATAGTAATTCATTACTCGAGTCTGCTAGCCGCCCGTGTCTGCTATAGCCAAGGCAAGCAAAATGCCATTAATGTAAAGGTGAAGCAATGGACAAATAGGAAGTCTCAAAGTTTGGTGAAGTTCCCAAATCCCAAACTATGCATATGTTTACCTCTCATTTATAACCTTTTTGTCTCTCATGCTTCCAAGTTGACAAATGGGTCAAATTCTTCTATCTAGAGTTCTTCTATTTATCTCTTTTGGTGTGAATATTACAACCTCCTAAACCTTTGCACATGTTCCCGATGTGAAATCCACATGAAAGTTAACTCGGCTAAGTTGCCGGCCTATTGCCTGTATAATATTTTTTTTAGTTAAAAAAATGTCAACGTCACTTATAATTTGTTACTTATTTTAAAAAGAATTCTTATAATTCATTGTTACTAAAAATATTTCATAATTATTCTATTATGACTTTAATATCAAACCCAATTAAAATAATTGTGATTATTTTGTTATGATTTTAATAATAAAGTTACTAAAACAAATCAACAAAAACTTAATAATTTTTATTTTTTAGTACTACATCACATTATTTGATAATCTTAAAATACAAGAGTATTCTTTCAAACAATTAAAGAGACCAAAGTTTTGTATCTTTTACTTATTTTTTTCTTTGAAGAGATCAAATCCCCTTATCACTCAACTTATATATATGTGTCTCTCAAATCATGGGTGACTTGGAAGTTTATCACACTTTTGTGATCAAGTTTATTGTTTCTTAATTAAATATTTTCTTATCATCTAATCTTAAGATCACCTTTTTTATGACTAATTTTGGTTCTATATGCTGAGATTCTTCCTAAGATAAATGATGACTAAATTTGACTTTATATGCTGAAAACTTCCTATTTATTGATTAAATTATTAGTGAAGTATATTCCTAAATTGAAATGTTCCATGTCATTGTCTGCTTCTTGATAAACTATTTATATGTAGAAGATGGCTACCTGTGGGGATGTATAGATTTCCTATATGACTCATACAAAAAGATAAGGTTTGAACAGTAACTTAGAATATAGCCAACAAGGGTTGATTAAATTTTACAATTTAAAGAACGTTGCTTTCAGTTAGATTATAACCTTAATAAGATTTTGAGTATAATGAGAAACTATAAGCCACAAGGTGACATAAATAGGATAAAAGTGTATTTTAAACCATAACATTTATATTAGAATGCAAGTTGAATTCTAACATTTTGGGAAGTTTAATTTGAACCTCAACGTTTATAAAACGTTTGAAATAAAACCTATCAGGACGGAAAATCTAATGGGGGTTACACTTTGTCAGTTAAATGTCACATTATGTAGGACGTGCTTTTTTAAAAATAATTTTGAACGCAAAAATGGGACCCAACACTTGATGATGTGGCCTTTTGTGATTAAAATAAAAGCGGGTCCCAAGTTTTCAACACTCACGATTTCTCCTTCGCAAAAATCACCCAAAATCCTAAATCCCTAACTCCCACTTCGTTCAAACGTTTGCAGAAATCCCTAACGCTCTTCCACAAGTCCAATCATATCAACACATTTCTACCTCTTCTTGCACTTCTTTGTTGGATTTTTGGAAAACAACATAGGGACAAAATCCCTCCCCATGCTCTTAATCACGTTGTGCGTTGCGTCTCCTCTAGCTTACTGGGAAAAACTTCATCTTTATCAATTTTCCTACTTATTAAGGTACTTATTTGTAGTTTAAAGCCATCTACTTCCTTCATTAATTCTGGGAATTTATGTTGGTTATTTGGGATTGAATGGAAGATTCTATAGCAATGGCAGAGTGACATATTGTTGGATATTAGTGGGTAGGGTATAGAAACAGTTATAAGAACTAATAAGACTAGGGAAATGAAAGACTAGCAAAGAAGAATCATTGTAGAATTGAGCCATAGGCTAGGGAGAGTATTGATATCTCAAATAGCCAGATTTGGGGATACTAAATTGTGTATTACTGCATTTCTCTTATTGCTATTATAATTTATTTGAGCTGCTATATTTCAGACTCCATTATCAATGTACACTATTCTACTGCTTGAGCATGTTGAATTAGTTGTTTAGTGATTAGGTCCCATTATAGTTCAATTTAATTTTTTATTGCACAGTCAGTACAATAACTTGTTAAAAGGCAAAGATGAGGATCTAGAAATTATGGAACAATTATAAGCCTTTGAAGATGGAGGAAGATAGTTAACTTAAGAGTATTAGGATGATACGGTGGAGAAATGTGTGCCTTTTGATTTGCTAGTATGGGATTTCTACATCTCTTTAATGACGTGAGCAAGAAAAATACATTCTACGACCCATATAATGTTGTTGAATGTATATGATCTTATATATATCTCCTCTGTTACCTAAATGGTTTGTATCCTTTCTTCCTTGACATTTTTTCTTTTGATGATGAGGATTTTATGTAAGGTTTGAATGATATTAGGGTACCTATTTTTAAATGTATATTATGTTCATTTACTTGTCTCTTAGTGCTTTTGGTCATGCTTATAGGATGTGTGTATGTATCTATAGCCAAAAGGGTTTAGATTTAGTTACCATTTTTCCTCAATTTTGAGATTCTACCTTTACATCTATGTTAGTAAAAGGAATAGCTAGGAAATCAACCTATAGGTTAGTAAATTTCTTATTAATTATAGATTGAAGAATGCAAATTGAAGAGGAGTTATTTATAGGAGAACCAAGAGTATTAAAGAAGAAGTTGGAAGTCTCTTTTATTAGCCCTTGTTGAGATTCTACCTTTACATCTATTTAGACCTTAGCTCTTTGCTTTTATAAGGAGTTATTATAATTTCGTGCCTTAATATAATTTTTAGCGACCACCTAAGGCTATGGATGCGATGTCTTTAAGTAATACTACATTAAATTCAAATGATCATTATATGGTGTGTTATTATAGTTTAAAAGCCTCGTTAAGAACTTCATGGAGTGATAATAACCAAGGAAGGAGAGTTTATGGATGCCCCAAATATCCCATAAGTTTATTTTTCAATAACGTAAAATTGTTTATATGTATGTTTAATGTTTATCTTATTAATTATTAATTTTCTATCAGGTTAGAAGATGTGATTTTTGTCAAGTAGTGCAATGGTAAATTTAGTGAGAGGGTTGTTGAAGTAATTCATAAATTAAAGAAAAAAGTAGGTATATAGAAGAATGAGGCTCATATAATCATAATTGAATCACATACAACATTGGAAATTGAGGAGTAAATAAGGCTAATGAAAGAAGACATTAATTTGTTAACACAAGAGAAAATTGAGTTGAAATTTATTTTAATGATTATCATAATAGGGTTTTTTGTGCTTATAGGTGTTATAATATAGTTTGTTGTGGGAAAGTGGAACTAAATTGTAGTGTTTTATTTAAAACTTGAATTATGATGAATGAAAAACCCTCATTGGAACTAAATTGTGATATATTGTCCTTTGTCTTTATTGTTTTATTATTCATAAAGATGCCTTAATGATACCTAATTAATAAACATGACATAAATATCTTTGGGAGTTTGATAATCAAATAATGTCATAAATATCATTATATATATTAAGCAATACTTAGTAATCAAAACAAGATTTGATAATCAAAGAATGTTTTATACTTGTAGAGACTATAGAGCAGGTTGAGTTAAGCCTCCATTCTTACATTTTATAGCGTTGTGGCCAAAATTGCCATATTTCCTACATTTTTATACTTGACCTTTCTAGTTAATTTGTTTGGATTTTTCAACTTACTAGCTCATTTACTCCACTCCTTTACTTATTTTAGGTCTTCTTGACACGAAACTTTTGGGTGGTTGATTTTTTTTACTTCCACATCAACAGTAGGCCAGAAAATTGCACCCTAATAGGTTGTAACACATAGTCATACAAAGTGAGGAATTTGGACTTCTTGTAGTAATCATCTACAAATACCTCCGCTTATTGCTTCAAATGGTGAACAACAATTATAACATGTTTACAAGGATATCCATAAGCTCTCATGCCTGACAATTACATGATTAGTGTCTACCAATTCTTACAATATGCTTGTGATCACCCTTAGATACTTCATACGCTCCATCACTATTCCAAACTATTCTCCACTGCATTACATCTTTCTTATTCTTCTCCAATTTCTTCATAATCCTCAATGCAACATTTGACTTTCAAACATTCATAAATTCTTTCCTATTTGCATGCCTCTTTATCACCGTGATTCTAATAGTTTCAAACATGCTGACAACTAGCTTATCTCTTACTAGTAAGATCTACTATTAAAATTACTCATATTATTGTTGAAAACCAAAAATTTCAATTTAAAAGATTGGTAGCATCTTGCCCACTTCTCCTTAGGATATTCAAGCAATGCTGATGTATATCCTTGTTTTATTTTATCAAATCTTTTTAGTTGCTCATTAAATTCTTTCATGTAAGTTGACCATGCACAATTCCTAAACTACTTCCGCAAATCCTTTCCTTTTCAATTCATATGACAACTATATGTCTAGCACACATGCTATAAGTGACATATGATAATGTCTCTTTCGCAGACCTAATCAATTCCTATAATAATAGAAAAGATTAAGTTAATTTACATTAACTTAAAATTTATATAATAATAAACTATAAATATATAAAGAATAAAATACCTTTTGAATATATGATATAATTGTAAGTCCTTCACCACTATCTAATTTCAAGTTAAAAGCCAACAAATTCATAAACCATGTCTAAGAATCAATATTCTCCACTTGCACAACAACCCAAACCAATGGATACATCCTTCCATCACCATCCCTCCCAACTATACTCAATAGCTGGCCTTAGAATTATGTCGTTAGAAAGTAGCCATTAATACCAAAAAATAGCCTCAAATGTCTCCATCCTGTTTTCATGGAATCAAAGCAAATGTACAATCTTTTGTACTACACAAAAGAGAAAGAAGTATGAATACATGAATAAATATAGTTATCGATGATATGCATAAATATAATTTTGTATACATGTAACATACAAGTTTCTTCATTCCTTGCTAGATGTAACTCTGCTATTGATTTTGAATTACTAATTCCCAACTCATATACTTATCCTTGTTGCTTGGCATAATCATTCATATAATCAGTTGCCCTCTCTTTTCTTAATCTCCTCTTTGCTGCTCTACACATACTTGACCTAACAAATATATTAAGTTTTTCTCTGCATTCTTCAACCATCTTTGTTGCTGAGCTACTAGGCTTCTCAAGTATTCTTTTCTTAAATTGTCTTATAAGCAACTTAAATGAATCCAATTTAGGTTTGTTAGTAGTAAAACAACAATGCTCAAGATTGTAAGTCTTCACTTTGAAGCATCGTTCGTTCTTGTCACAGCCAACATACAACTTTCATATGCATCGCTCAATACATCTAACTATGATCTTATGACTTACTTTTTAAAAACTTGACATTGTATCATGTTCGTACTGCATAATCCACAACATAATCTTTAAATTCTTTAATTGATTACATAATCTTTAAATTCTTTAATTGATTCAAACTCTATACCTAATCTCCAATATGTTACCACATCAAATGGATTATGCCTAATATTAATATAGATCTTTGTAATGGTTCACCAGACTCTTCTCCACTTGGACATTTATCATTGTAAATAAAACTATTACAATTAGTTGAGTCAATTTCAACTGGTGGGTTGTCATCAAAAATCTCAACTTGTATAAAACCCTCATCCTGGTCTCTATCATGATTATCTAACTCTTCATCAAATTCTGCATTAACTCCTACACTAACTCAACTAACTTCTTCACTAGCTTCCTCAACATGTTTATCATCAACATAGTCTACTCTAATACCACAACTTCCCTCTTCACTCTCACTATCTCAATCTTCTCATCCAGTTATAGGCAACATCTCAGGTGAAAGGATTGAGGTGTCTGACAAATGAGTTATATAAACATCAATCATTTAGTAGATTTTAGAAGGTTTATGAGCTTTGGAAAACTTTGATTTGATTCAATCAATCTCAATGGCTCATTAATTTTAAAATTGGTACATTCTAATAGGCCTTATACACTTGAAGGTATCTTAACTCCTTTCCTATTCCACATATTTACCTATAGCTAACATAATCAAGGACTATTTTATATTTAAAAAAACTCTTGTTTTTCCTTTCAACATATTTCAACTCTGGTTCTACTATAAGCTTTCCACCATAAAACAACCTTATAATACCAAATTGGGTCATCACACACCTATTTACAAGTAAGGGGAAAGAATTATACCCTAATCAAAAGGAAAATGCACTTGAATATAGCTAAATCATTAACACCATAGATTAAACTTAAAAGAAAGTAAATTAATTATCTGTTATCAACTTTTTCTAATTCATGCATCCAAAATTACACCCAAAGATAAAAACTTTAAGTTATATACAAATGCACTAATCAAGTTCATGTTGAATGATTAATAAACTTCTCATTATTATCTATAGGTAAAAAAAAACTTATAATTAAACCTCTTATTGTAGACATATTAGACAAAATACTCATAACAGAACCTCTCAACAAGGTTTGAATTCATGAGATAGGTAGGCTCAATTGATGCATATATGTGACCAATGACAGACCATATACACTTTAAGAAATGCCACCACTATCAAGGTGTCATGCTCATATGTGGGGAAAGCAATATTTTAACCTAGTTTTACTATTGAAAATGGTTATGTGAATTTTCTATTACGTAATTGGCACGTATGAACAACTAATTTAATTAATCAATTACTTCAGGTATTCAAATATTTTACAAACATTATGATGGTGTTATTAATAAATTTTTTTCATACTCAAGTTTTAAAGTTTAAGTTGTTGATATATTATCTATGTACAATTAATTCTTGTGTATACAGCAAACGAATTGTTTACATATTGTAATTCCTACAAACTAAAGGATTTGTAACTTAAACTACAAATTTATAATTGATTGCAATAAGAAATAACAATAAGTTGTTTTGGTTTCGATGGCCAACATCTAAAACCACCTCTCTATCTTTTTAAGTTCCATAATAATATCCAACAATTTTGGTTTCTCTTGAAAGGGGATTTTCATCAATCAACTAAAGGAAAAGAATACTCATCTTATAGTTAAGGGATACAATTTCTTAAGTGGTTCCACCTCTAAATTATACTACTTCTTAGGGCAAATATTCCCTCTTATTCATACAAAAAGGAGAAGAATAATCAACTCACTTAAAAGAGTCCTAACAAAGAATTAATGAACTGAGTCTAAAACAAGTAACAAATGGAGGTATGATTTGAATAGATGAAGATCAATACCAAAAAAGTATTAAAGAGAGAGCAACATATTGATTTCTCTCTGTGTTATGGAATCTTGAATCCTATGAAATTACTATCAGATATCCAATATGCAACAGAATATTGACTGTAATATAGTCATAATTAACTTTGTAAATTAGTGTTCAATATATAGTTAATTTGTTCTTAATTTAATGATCAAAGGAAATTCAATTTCGTATAACTCTATACTTTTATCTTTGCCAACACATTCACTACCAACAAGAATTCCTTGCAACTAAATCATCGAATAGTGGACCACAATATACATGGAACAACTTAACAAGCATTTCAGGCTTAGGTTCAAAATAGGGGATACAACAACACAATAAACATAAACAAAAAACCAGACAAAAGAATCATCAAATTAATAAGGAATAAGGGACCAAAACATATAATAAACATAAACTAAAAGCCATCCAAAAGAATGGACTAACTATGATGCATTGTCTATATGTTGTTTCCTAAAAATCCAATAGAGATGTGTGGGAGGCGACAGAAATGTGCTGTTACAATTGAGCCTACTGCTGCTATGATTGGATTTGTAGAGGAGCATGCAAGATTTTTGCAAACATTTGAACAAAGTGGGAGATTGGGATTTCGAGTGATTTCTGTTAAGGTTAGGAAATGAAATGGTGAGTTTTGAAAACTTGTGACCCACTTTTATTTTGATTACAAAAAGTGACATCAACAAGTGCTGAGTCCCACTATTGTTCATAAAATTAAAAAAAGCCACATCCTACAAGGATGTAGGATGTAGCATTTAACTGACGGAGTGTAACCCTGTTGAATTTTCTGTTCTCATATGGTTTGTTTTGAATATTTTGTAAGCATAATGATTCAAATTAAACTCCCCAAAATATTGTGGTCCAACTTGTATTCTAATATAAATGTTAGGGTTTTAAATACACTATTGGCCAACATAAATACTATATTAGGTTAGTATAATTAGGCATCAAATGATTTGCCCTTGGAACTTATTTTTGTAAATAATTACTATTATTGACTTATTTTTTGACAACAAGAGTATTACGCTTTTATCTCTTTGAATAAATCAGCTAGAGTTATTTTAAAAACTCATAGAAGCAGACATATGGATTTTTATGTATGTATTGCATATAATGATTATAATATATGTGCATGCATAAGAAGAAAAGGCGATCAATGTTAAGCATATCTTCTTTAAAATCATGTGGATTAAATCCCTAGTCTCTATCTTGGACAATTTTAAATCAAATCTAAAGTTAAATTAATAAGACAAAATGTTTAAATTTAAAAAGTTTAACTAGTATTAAATCTCATAAAACTGATTAAAGATTGAATAAAATTAAAGAATTTAAAATATAATTAAAAGAGATTGTCCTTACTTGTCGAAAATTTTGAAATTTAATTAAAAAAAGAGACTGTTAAAATGAATAGGTTCATAAATTTGATTAGTTTATGAAAATCAAACGATTAATTAATATATTGATAGTTGTTAATAAGAAATGTTATTAAAGTAAATCAAACAAAAAATTTAAAAATCAAATTGACAAATTGGTCGGTTTCAAATTTTTAATAATTAATTTTATATAACACATTTTTTAATCATTAATTTTACCCCATATCTAATTTTAAGTTGTACCTCCATTTTCTTATTATACTTATAATATAAACACTTATACATTACATTATATTTATTTAACTAAAATAGGTAGTTTAATTCAACATAAAAATCATAATATATATTAAATATATTTTCTCTAATATTTTTCTTCCATTCTTTTTTTTTTCCTATATCATTCAAATTTACACATTTTTTTTTAATATTTCTGCTTCCACGTAAACTGGACAACCCAAGATGAGAATATTGCATATAGATAACCATATTAGTGAGTAAATACTTGTTCCTAGAAAATAGACACTACAATTACGAACCAAAGAGGTAACATAACTAGAAAATTAGCGCGAAGAGTTCTCTATGTATTAACAAGCATCAAACCAAGGCTCAAGGTCTTGTGCAGGTCTGCTTCTGACTGCCCCATCAAAAGAAAAAAGTTGATCAATGAATTAGCTATCTTTTCTTTTTTATTTCCGTAATTATGCGAGCCCCGTAGGAGTTCTCCTCTTACTTCCTTTCTTCCATATCGATTCTCTCAAGAAGTATTAACTACTTGCATTTACGCTCTTGCTTTAATTTTCGAGCTAATTAATTAATCAAATCGATTATCAAAATTAAAGATTCCAACATTGTAGTGTTCAGGGATTGTAAGATTACTTAGAATTAACGAAGGTGATTGGATCTTTGAGACAAATGATATCATCAGCAGAAAAGAAAAGTTATGCTAAATCATGATCTAAACAGAGAAGAATAACCTGCTCAATTTTATTTTTCTTTTGTCATTATCATGGCCTAGGACCAAAACACATGCTTATAAATATTTGCACTAATAATGAACTGATACAGGTCCAATCTATGTCGCTTTTTTCTTTAATACGTAATGTACAAATTGAAAACGAAATATCAAACGTCTACGAATTACGCTTACGGTACGTATACAAGTATTATATGATTCAAAATGTTCCTTTCTTCTTGCTTGGGTTACTGTTTTGTCCGTTAATCACAAATTGATAACTATAATTAACTTCCAATGTTGTGTTGAGCATTAAAAATGTAAATGAGACAAACATATAAAGAATGACGATCAACAATGTAACATCAAAAATTCCTCACACATCCCCTTTCATACTTGAGTATATGCTACCAAATGATTGTCTTGATCAAATCGGTGACATAAATGATTAATTAATATGGTTTAGTTAATAAGTTGGATTGGACCTACTTGTAGCGTTTCAAGCCCGTATGTATGGACTCATGTTTGGTTATGTATACTTATCATCCTCGGAAAGCTGAATGGGCCTTGTTATGATTAGGTTGGAGTCAGAACTTACGTTTTCTTTTCTCTTCAAGTGGCCCAAGTAGTTCACAGTCCTTGAAATAAGGATAACAGCCCCTGTTCTTCTGATTCAACTTGGACCATAATGGGTTTAGGGTTTTGGTGATTTCATGTCTCAATCCTGTCCACTTCCTCGTACTCGTTCTCTCTCATTCAAATTCAAGAGCGTTCCATAAAATTCTGGGTCCAAAACGATTATTACCCCAAGTTCTCTCCTCTTTTTGCTTCTGTTCATTGCCTATTTCCCCCCTTTTTGGGGACATTGGCTTCTCCATTTCTGATTTCTTTTGTATGGGCCGCTGCTGCGGCTATTATTACGTTTAAGAGAATTGGGTATTTGCATTTTGATTCGGTAGCTTCTTGATGGCAAGAGGCCAAACTGCATCTCTGTTTCGGATTTATGCGTCAAGAAACAACGTTTCTAGAGCTAAGATTTCGCTGCCAACTCGAATTTTCATTTCTTTGAGCCAATCTAACAACAGGGTATTGGAGAATAATCGTTGCTGTTCCCTTTTGGATGTGCCTTACCGTCAATTCTCAACCAATTTTCTTGACCTCTTTACTCGTCGATTTGACCCAGAAAACCCAAATGAAGTTAGGATTTCTAAGTCTGTTGATAAGAGACCTTCGTCATCGGCCCAAGATGATGAGGGAAGCAGTTTTGGTATAGCTGATGCTAATAAAGATAGTGGTGATAGTATTAGTACTGTGGACTTTGTAGAAAGTGTCAAATTTGAGGGCGTGCTTGAGAATAGAGTTGAAGTTGGGATTTGTAATGTCAATGAAGGTAGTGTAACTCATTCAATGAAAGTTGAAGGTGAAGAGGAACGCAGTGTAACTCATTCAGTAAAAGTTGAAGGTGAAGAGGAACGCAGTAATAAGGATGTGTATGACAAGAAAAATGTGGGGAAAGTGAATGTGGCATTTCGTGATCCTGTTGAGTTGTATCAAGAACTCCGTAATGCTCAAAAGAATGATAAGCTGAGGCGATCAGATTGGGAGACTTTACAAGAAATATTCTCAATTTTTGTAAAATCAGGGTGGGCAGCCAACCAGGCTGTTGCAGTCTATATTGGAATGTCATTCTTCCCTACTGCTGTTAGCAAGTTTCGTGAATTCTTCTTCAAGAGATGTTCTGCTGAGCTTGCAATCCACATTGTTACGCTTGGTCCATGCGATGAAGCTATTAAATTTATGTTTCCTATATTCGTTGAGTATTGTATAGAAGAATTCCCTCATGAGATTAAGAGATTTCGGAGTATGACTGAGTCCGCAGATCTCACAAAACCACACACATGGTTTCCTTTTGCACGGGCAATGAAACGTAAGATTATTTACCATTGTGGTCCAACAAACAGCGGAAAAACCTATAATGCCTTGCAATGTTTTATGGAAGCAAAGAAGGGCATTTACTGTAGTCCACTTAGGCTTTTGGCTATGGAAGTTTTTGACAAGGTCAATGCTCTTGGTGTTTACTGTAGTCTTCTTACAGGTCAAGAAAAGAAGCCAGTCCCTTTCTCAAACCATGTTGCTTGCACCGTTGAAATGGTGTCAACAGATGAATTGTATGATGTAGCTGTTATCGATGAGATCCAGATGATGGCAGATCCATATAGAGGTTATGCATGGACGAGAGCATTACTTGGCTTGAAGGCTGATGAAATTCATTTATGTGGTGATCCTAGTGTTCTGAATGTTGTTAGAAAGATCTGTTCAGAAACAGGGGACGAATTGTATGAACAGAATTATGATAGATTCAAGCCCCTAGTGGTTGAAGCCAAAACCCTGTTGGGAGATCTTCGTAATGTTCGATCTGGGGACTGTGTAGTTGCATTTTCAAGAAGAGAGATCTTTGAGGTTAAATTGACAATTGAGAAATACACAAAACATCGTTGTTGTGTCATTTATGGTGCTTTACCTCCAGAGACTCGTAGGCAGCAAGCTAGCTTATTTAATGATCCAGATAATGAGTTTGATGTGTTGGTTGCAAGTGATGCTGTAGGTATGGGGTTAAATCTGAATATCAAAAGGGTTGTTTTCAATAGTCTCACTAAGTATAACGGTGACAAGAATGTTCCAGTTTCGGCATCGCAAGTAAAGCAGATTGCTGGAAGAGCTGGTAGGAGAGGTAGCCGGTATCCAGAAGGATTGACAACTACCTTGCATTTAGATGATCTGGGTTACCTGATTGACTGCTTAAAGCAGCCTTTTGATGAAGTTAAAAAAACAGGTCTCTTTCCTTTCTTTGAGCAGGTTGAACTATTTGCTGGAAAACTACCTAATGTAACTTTCTCCCAGCTGCTTGAAAAGTTTAGTGAAAATTGCCGTCTCGATGGTTCATACTTCTTGTGTAAACATGATCATATAAAGAAGATTGCAAACATGTTGGAGAAGGTTCAGGGACTATCCTTGGAAGATCGTTTCTACTTTTGTTTCGCTCCAGTTAATATCAGAGACCCAAAAGCTATGCACCATCTTCTTAGGTTTGCTTCAGTTTATAGTCAAAAGATCCCTGTCAACGTAGCGATGGGCATACCAAAGGGATCTGCTCAAAATGATGACGAGCTCCTAGATCTTGAGTGTAAGCATCAAGTCTTGTCTGCATATCTGTGGTTGTCAAATCAGTTCAAAGAGGGAAGTTTTCCCTATGCAAAGAAAGTCGAGGATATGGCAACAAACATTGCTGAACTATTGGGTCAATCTCTTCTTAACGCTTGTTGGAAACCTGCATCAAGGCAGACAGGGAAAATTGGCCCTCAGTAAAAGGAAAACGCACACAGTAGGCCGAAGGAGCAGCAAAAAGTTGGTTACAATAGGTCTAGGTCACTCATCAAATCACATATGAGGTAAGTAATTGTAGTTTAGCTCATTGGATGGTTTTTTTTGCATGTTCCAATCTGTAGTGATTATTGGTCACTCTTTTTTGGGTCTATTTTTGCTTGTTAGTCTATTTTAATTTTTAGGCTTTATGAAAGTGTCATACGAAGTTGTCAATAGAAAATAGCTTTCCTTTTAGTTTTAGCTTTATGTGTGTGTAAGTAAAACTAAATGAGTTATCAAAAGATAACTCCTTGATTTAATTGGCAAGATATACTGTTTTGGAAATAGAAGCAAAAAACAAAAGCAAATTTTGGCAGCCATTTGAAAAGAAAAGAAGTATTATATGAAGTTTGAATGCTAAATTTATATCAACTGTGCATGTTGGTAAATTGGTCAGGGCAAGAGAAATGCTCATCGTGTTTTACCATAAGTGAAATTAAATATTTGACTGGGAAACTAGATAACCTTAGGAATTTGTCTTGGATAACCTGACAGCAAATCTCAGATTGTGGTCGGTTCCTGATGGCAGTGCAATTTGTATTTGATATGTGGATGGAAACAGGTTCCTCTGTTCTGTGGAGGAAGTTGGGTAGAATGGAAATCAAAAGCAATAACTACTGGATTTGACATACGTACTTTTTTTGTGTGTTCATCTGTAATTTTTTCATAAACACCAACTGATTTCTTCTCTTCCTACCAGGAAAAGACAAGAGGAGGATTCTAAGGAGGTAGCCGCATAGTGAGTCTTACAGGTACGTGCGGCTGCTAGTACATTGACTTTTTTCCCAAACATTCTGGTCTCCCTTTGGATTGTTGAGACTGGTTTGCTTCCAAATGCAATAGTTGTTCATCATTGGAATCTACCAATAGGTTCTTAATGCGACTTCTGACCATCTTCATTTTATGGAGTGGATGTTAGCTTTCAGATGATTCATAATTGTATCTATTGGGAGGTATCCTCAGTTGTAATTTACCATAATTTGTTGCATACGTTATTATGATTGCATATGCTCCAAATTGATGTGCTTGCCAGTTGTATTGAAACTTTCATATATTGCATGCTTTACACATGTATGATGCATGATATAGCCTCCATCTCGTACTTGCAGGTATAGCTTTGGATGGATGGCAATGTTAAAGACCTGAAGCAACAGTAAATTGTGCTTCTAGGCCACAAGTTCCCTCTGCGGCTGATGGATAAAATCTCTTGAAAGCATTAGAATATCAACCCCGTTAGCAAAGGTGAGTTTTCTTATGGTCAGGCCTCAACAAACACGTTGAGTGGAATTAGTGCACGATTGAATATTAGCTGAGCTGGTGAATCATCTTATGCTCAAGTAACAGCAAACAAATTGTGCAGAATCACTAGCTGGTCATATCCCCTAAGAGTGTTGACTGCCAGGAATTAAGAGTTGATTACTCATTTTGAATTGGATGCCTTGCGGTGGAAGCCAGAAAACTTGGGGTTATGTGTGGTCGCTGTAGGAGGAATGGAAGTTCCCAATAGGTATCCAGACCAACACCTATAATTAGTACAAAAGAAATGACTGTATAATTGTTGCCGGAAGTTCAACTGTTCTTCCAACATGAAATGTGCAATACGGGAAGTTCCTTCTTCACAAGAAAAAAATTAGTGGACGCTGCAGTTCTCAATTGGGTAATAAACCTATAGCCTCGTTGCCCACCGCCCTCATCGTCATCGCCATCACCATCACGATCATCGACTTTTAGCTGTCTTGCTTGGCTTTGCTGCTTAGATAGGTAACGCACAGAGATCACTGCTCAAGTCTCTTATCATGTTTCTAAGATTTTCCGTGGCCTTTCAGTCACCTTTCCTGTATTCGTTAATCACGTATGCTTCTTCCGAAATAATTAAACCATCAAATCTAACTCCAATATTTGGTAGTTCAATTTCAACTCTGTTCATGGGCACATGTACCACAGTGGATCATTCTATATACAATAACTGGGAAACATGGTTACTGAAAGGTATCTTAAAAACAGATTACAAGTGCACATTTGTACTTAATATGTCGGATGTTGAGAACTGAAACTTGAGGAGACAAAAGTATAATAGAAAGTGGGAATGAGATTATGGGTCAAGGGAATATATCGTACTAACTTTCAACACTGATAGAGAAAGTAAATCGTTTCTCCTGCAGAAACTTTCATCGTACAAAGCATGGCCCCGTTAGATTTTTTTATATGGCAGATTAGCTAGGGGAAATGACATTGGACAAAAAGGATAAGAAAAAAGAATATCTAAAACTCAGCCTTCAATTATGTTCTTGATTCTAGTCAGGAAGCCGCATAATAGTCCTCTAAAATATCGAGTGAATCATGTGTAAGTGTGATCAAATTCAGAGTTTTTTTGAATTAGTTTGAAACTTGATTGTTTTAGACTTTTTCAATCCGTCTAAAATTAGATCATATTTGAACTTCTGTGTCGTCTGAAGTTTAATCATAAATAGATTTGAACTAAATTTGTGAAACTTAAAACTAGGTCATACTTGAACTTATGGGTCTTCTGAAGTTTTAATCATATTTAGATTTGAACTAAATTTGTGAAACTTAAAGCTAGATCATATTTGAACTTCTGAGTGCCTGAAGTTTAATCATATTATTTCTGGAGCACCCAACCAACTAGCAATATCTCTTGGAGCTGGAAGAAACTGATTCAGGTTAGGAATAATATTGGGAACCATTTTAGAATTAAGATAGGGAATGACTTGACAACTTTCTTATGATTGACAACTTTCTTATGACAGGACCCGTGGCATCACAGAGGTTTATTGAAGGATCTGGTTTCTCCAAGAATTATCAATGGGTCAAAATTTCCAATGCATGCAAAAGTAGCTGATCTTATCCGTGACAATGTATGGAATTGATGAGGAGCTACAATTGAGATCATTCGCATGCTAGAACCTTTAACTTATCAACCTGATGAATCTCAACCAGATAGGTTAGAATGGTTGCCTAGCACCACAAAAGCTTACTCCAATACATCATCTTACACCCTGATGAGACCTCCTTCTTCGAGATTACCTTGGTATAAATTGGTGTGGCAAAAAGCTATAATCCCAAGGTATGCTTTGATCTTATGGTTAGCTTTTCTTAATAAACTACAAACAAGAGATCGGCTACTTTATACTTTTATTCCAAACCATTGTTCACTATGCTCTTTGGACAATGAATCCATTAGCCACCTCTTCTTTGAATGCTCCTTTTCGAATTCAGTTTGGCAACACTACCTTAGTCACTTTCAACTGAACATACCAAATCTGCCAAATCTCCAATCTATCCAATATTGGTTCAACCAAAGCCAAAGCCACTGAAACCTAAACCTAAACACATTCTCTATCTTGATTTCTGTTGTTGTTTATAACTTATGGTTTGAGAGAAACCTCAGAACCTTCAAAGACAGAGCCATGGAAGTGGGGAGCATCAACTCCGAAGTGATCTTCCAAATAATGGAGCAGCTCTGCATAAACATTGAGAGTAGGTAAATTGAGTTTTCTGTTTTCTGATTTCTGGCTTCTTTTTTTTTTGTTTGCAAGCACTAGTTGAAATGATCTTTTATGAGCCCTCTCCCTCGTCGGAAATCAATACAAGGATGATTCCAAACCGAAGGAAGGGATGATAACCAGTTGATGATCCCTATATAAAAAAAATCTTATTTAATTGAAACTCTTAACTTTTTATTTAAACTTGAAGGACGTCACAGTCTATGTACATTATATAAAGGACTAGAAAGGAAATAGAGTAATTTAGGAATCTGATATAATATTATTATTTATTTATTCAAAGAAACAAATCAGGTTAATGTTATCAAATTAATACCTAATCCTAACTATTTGATTTTGAAAATCAATTTTGATAATACCTTATAAATTTTCACATTCCCTTCAAACTAAGTTACAAATATTGACTATACCTAATTTGGAATTGAGATCTTCAAATATTTTCTTAGGCAAGACCTTAGTTAAGATGTTTGCAATTTATTTATTTGTTCGGGATGTATAACAATGATATTTTGTAATGTTTTAAGTATCGAATCAAGTATAAAATCAATAAGAAAAAGGGTTTATAGGTATAAAATAAATAAAAAGTAGAAACCATAATTAAGAATCAATTTTAAAAAATAAAATACTTTATTAGAGTAAAGGAAACATAATATCTATTAATATAATATCACCTAATAATTAAAATGCTCTAGCACAAACGATTTCATCTCCCTTTCAGACGTATCTTTTTCTCATAAATTTATTGTAGTTGTTCATCGTGCTTAATGATGTCACTGTACAAGTGTTTACTAGCTTTATGTTTTGATGATGATGATGGTGATGGCGGTGGATATGGATGTGAGGAGTCTGGTGCGTTGTAACAGTCTTCTTGAGGTTTTGGGATTACGTTTGTTGATTCTAGAGGAAGCTCATCATAATGTTGACAAGATAAGTTGGAAGAAGAAGAAGAAAGGGAAGGACAAGAAGAAGAAGAAAAAGAAGAAGAGGTTATAGGAGAGAGAAAGGCAATACCAACTTTTTAATGTTCCTTTGCTATCTTTTGCAAGCACCTCGTGTGCTCCTTGATCCTCAGCTGAATCAATATTATGTATTTCGTACCGTACCAGCCAAAAAATGGTACGAAATTAGGTATATAAATACTAGTCGTTAGTACTGATTGGTACCAGCAATTTCAGGTAATACTGGCTGGTGTTTAAAATCTTAACCAAATACCAATTGGTACCGTAAATTTGAAAATTTTGGAGGACTATTTTGCAAAAAAAAAAAAAATCATAAACCCCTCCCTGACGCTGCCACTATCTCACTCAGTCACTCTCTCTCGGTTCTCCTCTCCGGTGACTCCCTTTTCCGACAACTCTCCACCATCTCTCCACCTGAAGAAATGAAAGGATAAACTCAAAATTGAGAATAAATGAAGTGCATTGATTTCTTCGTGAATTGTTCTTTACAATATACATGTATTTATACACAAGTGTAGATAATGTGAATCAATTTATAATTGATCCAATCTAAACAAAATAATAAAATATTATCTAAACTAATGATATGATAAGATAAGTATAGCAAGATATAATTACAATTGAAAAATGAAGATAAGAAGATAAGTGTATCTTGGATAATTTCAAATGAGAAGATGATCTGTTGTTAGCCTCCCGTAAGCTAATGTTTAGAAGAACATTGAGCTTGGGACGGAATTGCAAGAAAGAAGTGGAACCCAATGGTTTTATGAGAATGTCAGCAAGTTAATGAGAACTGGATATATGATGGATGAACAGCTATTTCTTTGTAGCCAAATCACGAACAAAGTTTATATCAATCTCAGTATGCTTAGTACAAGCATGAGTGACAGGATCTGCAACAAGGAAGGGAGCACCAATGTTGTCACAGTACATGTTGGATCTCGTTTCCGAAATCCAACTACTTATACAGATTCCCTCGTACGAACACATGATTCCTTATAAACTCTTTTTGCTCTGATACCATACATGTTGGAACCCGTTTCTGGATATCCAACCTCTTAATCCGTAAATCCAAACTGGAACCCGAATCCGTGATGGAAACTTCGACTAATCCGAAAATTCCGATTTTTTTCTTTCACTTTAGTCCATTTTCATCCTAATCTGTTCTCATGCTCCTTATTCAAGCTCATTCAAATTAACATCTATTAAGAAGGTCATAAGTTGTTACAAAGTTTTGCCTAAAGAAAAAAAACCAAATGAATAGTACCTTTTTGACCATATGAATAGTAATTTTGCCAACTTCCAACTCCCATAACTTTTTACTCCTA
>JANZLC010000008.1:11449559-11462716 GCA_026413385.1 Erythroxylum gracilipes | reverse complement strand
TAGATCCAAAACACCTGCAATGAATTTCTTAACCAATTCTATACATTTTATTATTATCAAAACATAAGTAGGATTAATTTGTCAACCACCATTGGTCCAACAGTTTTGGGTAGCCGTGAACCTATGGGAGTCTGTGAAGAAGCTCCATGCCACTAGCGGGTAGGTAGGAAAAGCCTTTCGTCAAAGTGCACTTGACTTAACTTAGGTGACCACCACAAACCCACATAACATGTATTTAATAAACTTGTAAACTTATTCCCCAAAATAGCACATTTTTTCGAAACTTGTTTTCATAACCATAATATTGTTTCAAAAATCAATATTCTTTCAAAATCATTTCCATCATTCATTTTATAAACTAATAACACAATTAATATACAAACATGTAGCACATTCTTAAAGCATTTAAAAAGCAATAAATGCACGTCAATAAAGTAGTTTAAAATCATTTATTTCCATTTCTTGTAAGAAACGTTAATGACTTATTACTTAGTTATAAAAATGTAACCCACCTTAAATTCCTTGCTTAATACTTGCTAAAAAATGCCTCTCCTCTTGTTCCTCTTGCCTTTCTTGATTTCCTTTATTAATGGAAAAACCCTATTTAATGCAAAATCACTAAAATTGATTCTAGAATATTTAAACCTATGCATTTTCTAAACTCCATGAACTAAAATCCTTTAAAAAATCTAAAGATTCAAAATGATCTTACCTTGATTCTTCACCAAATGAAGAGTTTGTTGGCTCGAATAAAAACTCTTCTCTTCCGTAACCTTTTTCTCTTCTTGAACAACTTCAAAATCTCTCTTGAAGGCTAAGAAAAATTGAAACCTAACTCACTTCCTTCTTTTCTCTCCAACAACGACACACACTCTCTCTCTCTTTCTTATTTTCGTTATTCTCTTCTTCTCTCCCTTAATTCATGTTTTTCTTCTTCTTAAAAGAACAAGACAATATTTATTCTTCCATTTCTACCCTTAAAGATTGAGAAATGTCCAATTTTCCTTTCCTTATAAGCTTATGGTCTTT
The DNA here is from genome assembly GCA_026413385.1 of Erythroxylum gracilipes. NCBI lineage: Eukaryota > Viridiplantae > Streptophyta > Magnoliopsida > Malpighiales > Erythroxylaceae > Erythroxylum > Erythroxylum gracilipes. The sequence continues at coordinate 11,461,687 of JANZLC010000008.1, read as the reverse complement.
CATCCTTAAGTGTCTTGCCAAAAATACCCTTGAACATTCTTTTAACCCTTAACATTTTAATTCCATTAACCTATGCAATAAATACTACTAACTTTGACATAATTAAAAAACTACAAAATAATTAATCTATCGAAACCCTAAAAATTATTAAAATCATGCTTAATAAAAAAAAATTCGGGGGCCAACATTTGTCCCCCTCTTAAAAGAATTTTGTCCTCGAAGTTCTTATCTGACTGATCAAGAGGCAGGAGTATGTCTCCCCATATTAACAATAATGTCACCTTAAATTCAAGAATCCAATCAAATAGTTCGATGCTTTACATCAAACATAATGCATACACTCTCAGTAGCATATTCTACATTTATGCTTGTGTCTCCACTAGGGATATGACTCGAATATTCTCGTTTTTGATTCATTACATATTCATTTCTGATTTATTCCTTCATTGATCATTCTTAAATTGAATCATCTGCTTAACTTAATTCAGGGGAATTCTTCTTTGAAAGAAGATTTCTTGCTACTATCATCTATACTATTCATTTAATCTTTATCAATAAACTATTATAATCATTACATTATCAGCCATTCTTAATACCTCAAGAAGACCAATTTCTATCATTCTTACAAGGTCATAATGTTCTAATTACCAAAACTCAATGAAGTAATAAACATAATTACTGTCGCATATGCTTAGGTGTGTAGCATCAAAGTCATCCCATCTTGTCCAAAGATTTATCTTCGACATTCCACCAATTTATATCTTACACAAATGATACTTTGATCTCATTCATACATTAAATCCTATCTTGTATGTATTTCTAACTTTCTCCTTACTATATATCATTCATTTCATGAAAAGTCATTTATGTCTATTTGATTTCCCTTTACTCTTTCCTCATTTCTGTCTCATTTTTGTATTGTCATTTTCTTCATCTTCCATATGCATATCCTGAATCAATTCATAATTATTGATACATAATCACTATGAAATTCTGATCTCAATTCCACTAATGTCTTCTTACGATGGATCATAACTCTTGTCGCATTCATCAAACAACCACCTCGATTCCTAATTGATCTTCTTAAGATCATAACCATTTATGTTTTCATTATATTCTACTTGTACACTTTATTCTCATCATTTATAGTTATATGCCTATATTCCTCAACAATCCATGACAATATATTCACATCTATATTACATTCTGGGATATATCACTACAGTGCCATATTGACGTCATATTCAATACTGCATCCCCCAATACAAATACATTGAATCATTATCTATCATATCTACCCATATACTATTTCTCATTTTTATTTATCCACAACTTTCACTTTCTCATATCATGAAAGAGTATCATTTTTTTCCACTAATTCTATCAGCTCAAACTCTTAACAATTACTCATGCATGTGACTCATACACATGCGACTCAGACTAAGGATTAGTACATGATACATATTTCCAAAAATGCCCTTGTAAGATCCTAATTCTGGGCTCTGATACCAAACAATATTGGACCTTGCTTCCAGAGCCCAACATCCGGAGACATAAGACGTGAGCAAACTCATTTCTTCAACTCATACCTTTACTTTGATTCAATCAATACACTAGTCAAACATCAAAAGTAAACTCATTTCTCCTATTTTAGAATAGATTTTGGGAAACCTCAAACTGTAATTACAATTTGACTTCTTCAGAACATTTGTTCCCCATTGTCTTAAGTTTTTAATGACACCAAAGTCATTCAATTTAGTTCAGAAATCTAAAATTTGTACCCAAAATATTTTTAGACTGTTATTAAACTAAAACAGTACACTATACTCAACTTCCATAAAAATTGAAAGTATTAGAAATGGAATTAAAATTCGTTTTCTTCAGAGAATTTGTAGCTTGTAGCTCTATATCTCTGGTTTATTTAGAAATAAGAATAATCTCATTTGAAGCTCTACAAATCAAGGTATAATTAAAAATCCAAAGTGTGCGAACTATTTTGATGAATTTATTAAGAGCGCAAATAAAAATATGTGGCACAGATGGATCAAACGAAGTGCTTAAGCCACAGATGGATCAGGCGAAGTGCTTAAGTCTCAAATGGATCAGAAAAGGTGTAAGGCTTCAGTCACAGATGGATCAGATGAAGTGCTTAAGCCACAGATGGATCAGATGAAGTGATTCAGTCAAAGCTGAATCAGACAAAGGGATTGAGTCAAAGCTGGATCAGACGGAGGGATTGAGTCAAAGCTAAAATATAACGTACTATCATAATCTTAAATAATGGTTTTATGTAGCCGTGAACTTATGGGAGTCTATGAAGGAGCTCCATACCACTAGCAGGCAAGCGGGAAAAGCCTTTCATCAAAGTGCACTTAACTTAACTTAGGGGACCACAACAAACCCACATAACATGTCTTTCATAAACTTGTAAACTTGTTGCCCAGAATGACGCATTTTTTCAAAACTTGTTTTCATAACCTTAATATCGTTTTCAGAAATCAATATTCTTTCAAAATCATTTCCATCATTCATTTTATAAACCAATAACATAATTCATATACAAACATGTAGCACATTCTTAAAGTATTTAAAAAGCACTAAATGCACATGAATAAAGTAGTTGAAAATCATTTATTTTCATTTCTTGAAAGAAACATTAATGGCTTATTACTTAATTATAAAAATGTAACCCACCTTAAATTTCTTGCTTAATCCTTGCTCAAAAATGCCTCTTCTTTTGCTCCTCTTGCCTTTCTTAATTTCCTTTATCAATGGTAAAACCCCATTCAATAGGAATCCAATTGAAAATCCCACAATGCAAAATCACTAAAATTGATTCTAGAATATTTAAACCAATGCATTTTCTAAACTCCACGAACAAAAATCCTTCCAAAAATCCAAAATATTCAAAATGATCTTACCTTGAATCTTCACCAAATGAAGAGTTTCTTGGCTTTAATGAAAGCTCTTCTCTTCCTCTACCTTTTTCTTTTCTTGAACAACTTCAAAATCTCTCTTGAAGGCTAAGAAAATTGAAACCTAACTCCCTTCCTTCTTTTCTCTCCAACAACGACTCTCTCTCTCTCTTTCTTTCTTATTTTCGTTATTCTCTTCTTCTCTCCCTAAATTCACGTTTTTCTTCTTCTTAAGAGAACAAGGCGATATTTTTCTTCCATTTTTACTCTTAAAGATTGAGTAATGTCCAATTTGCCCTTCCTTTTGAGCTTATGGTCTTTCATCCTTAAGTGTCTTGCCAAAAATACCCTTGAACATTCTTTTAACCCTTAACACTTCAATTCCATTAACCCATGCAATAAATCCTACAAACTTTGACATAATTAAAAAACTCCAAAATAATTAATCTATCAAAACCCCAAAAATTATTCAAATCATGCTTACTAATAATAAAAAATTCCGAAGCCAACATTTCTCTCCCTCTTAAAAGAATTTCGTCCTTGAAATTCTTATTTGACTAATCAAGAGGCAAGGGTATGTCTCCCCATATTAACAATAATGTCACCTCAAATTCAAGAATCCAATCAAATAGTTGGATACTTTACATCAAACATAATGCATACACTCCTAGTAGCATATTCTACATTTTACATATTCATTTCTGATTTGTTCCTTCAGTGATCATTCTTAAATTGAATCATCTGCTTAACTTAACCTAATTCATGGGAATTCTTCTTTAACAGAAGATTTCTTGCTACTATCATCTATACTGTTCATGTAATCTTTATCAATCAACTATTATAATCATCGCATTATCAGCCATTCTTAATACCTTAAGAAGACCAATTTCTATCGTTCTTACAATGTCATAATGTTCTAATTACCAAAACTCAATGAAGTAATAAACATAATTACTGTCACAAATGCTTAGGTGTGCAGCATCAAAGTCATCCCATTTTGTCCAAAGATTTATCTTCGACATTCCACCAATTTATATCTTACACAAATGATACTTTGATCTCATTCATAAATTAAATCCTATCTCATATGCATTTCTAACTTTCTCCTTACTATATATCATTCATATCTCATGAAAAGTCATTTATGTCTATTTCATTTCCCCTTTACTCATTCCTCATTTTTGTGTCATTTTCGTATTGTCATTTTCTTCATCTTCCATGCATATCCTCAATCAATTCAGAATTATTGATACATAATCGCTATGAAATTCTGATCTCAATTCCATTAATATCTTCTTATAGTGGATCATAACTCTTGTCGCATTCATCAAACAACCACCTCGATTCCTAATTGATCTTCTTAGGATCATAACAATTTATGTTTTCATTATATTCTACTTGTACACTTTAATCTGATCATTTATACTTATATCCCTGTATTCCTCAACAATCCATGACAATACATTCACATTTATATTACATTCGGGGATATATCACCACAACGTCATATTGACGTCATATTCAATAATGCATCCCTTTATACAAATATGTTGAATCATTATCTATCATATCTATCCATATACTATTTCTCATTTCTATTTATCCACAACTTTCATTTTCTCATATCATGAAAGAGTATCATTTTTTCCACTAATTCTATCAGCTCAAACTCTTAACAATTACTCATGCATGTGACTCATGCATATGGGACTTAGACTAAGGATCAATACATGATATATATTTCCAAAAATGCCAACGTAAGATCCTAATTTTGGGCTTTGATACCAAACAATGTTGGACCTCACTTCTGGAGCCCAATATCTGGAGTCATAAGACGTGAGCAAATTCATTTCTTCAACTCATACCCTTACTTTGATTCAATCAATACACCAGTCAAACATCAAAAACAAACTCATTTCTCCTATTTTAGAACAGATTTTGGAAATCGTCAAACAACAATTACAATTTGACTTCTTCAGAAAATTTGTTCCCCATTGTCTTAAGTTTCCAATGACACCAAAGTCATTCAATTTGGTTCAAAAATCTAAAATTTGTAACCCGAACGTTTTCAGACTGTTATTATACTAAAACAGTACATTATACTCTACTTCCATAAAAAAAATTGAAAGTCTTAGAGATGGAATTAAAATTCGATTTCTTCAGAGAATTTGTAGCTCTATGTCTCTGGTTTATTAGAAATAAGAATCATATCATTTGGAGCTCTACAGATCAAGGTATGATTAAAAATCCAAAGTGTGTAAACTATTTTGATGAATTTGTTAAGCGCGCAAATAAAAATATGTGGCACAATTCATCAAATTAAGACGATACTTAAGTAAAAGCTGAATAAGATGAAGCGTATGAGATGGATCAGACGAAGTGGTTAAGTCAAATGGGATCAGACGAATTGATTAAGTCAGATGGGATCAGAAGAAATGCTTAAGTCTCAAATGGATCAGACGAACTGTAAGGCTTAAGTCACATATGGATCAGACGAAGTGCTTAAGCCACAGATGGATCAGACGAAGTACTTAAGTCACAGATGGATCAGACAAAGTGTAACGCTTAAGTCACAGATGGATCAGACGAAGTGCTTAAGTCACAGATGGATCAGATGAAGTGTTTAAATCTCAAATGGATCAGACGAAGTGTAAGGTTTAAGTCACAGATGAATCAAACGAAGTGCTTAAGCTACAGGTGGATCAAACCAAGTGCTTAAGTCTCAAATGGATCAGACGAAGTGCAAGGCTTAAGTCACAGATGGATCAGATGAAGTGCTTAAGCCACAGATGGATCAAACGAAGTGCTTAAGTCTCAAATGGATCAAACGAAGTGTAAGACTTAAGTCACAGATGGATCAGACGAAGTGATTCAGTCAAAGCTGAATCAGACAGAAGGATTCAGTCAAAGCTAAATCAGACGGATGGATTCATTCAAAGCTGAAACAGAACATATTATCGCAATCTCATATAATGTTTTTGAATAAACGTGAACTTATAGGGTGTCCGTGAAGGAGCTCCATGCTACTAGCGGGCAGGCGGGAAAAGCCTTTCATTAAAGTGCACTTGACTTAACTTAGGGGACATCACAAACCCATATAACATGTATTTCATAAACTTGTTGCCCAAAATGACGTTTTTTTCGAAACTTATTTTCATAACGTTAATATCGTTTCAGAAATCAATATTCTTTCAAAATCATTTCCATCATTCATTTTATAAACCAATAACACAATTCATATAGAAACATGTAGCACATTCTTAAAGTATTTAAAAAGCAATAAATGCACATGAATAAAGTAGTTGAAAATCATTTATTTCCATTTCTTGAAAGAAACATTAATGGCTTATTACTTAATTATAAAAATGTCACCCACCTTAAATTCATTGCTTAATTCTTGCTAAAAAATGTCTCTCCTCTTGCTCCTCTTGCCTTTCTTGATTTTCTTTATTAATGGTAAAACCCCATTCAATAGGAATCAAATTGAAAATCCCACAATGCAAAATCACTAAAATTGATTCTAGAATATTTAAACCCCCGCATTTTCTAAACTCCATGAACTAAAATCCTTCCAAAAATCCAAAAGATTCAAAATGATCTTACCTTGATTCTTTACCAAATGAAGAGTTTCTTAGCTCTAATGAAAGCTCTTCTCTTCCTCTACCTTTTTCTCTTCTTGAACAACCTCAAAATCTCTCTTGAAAATTAAGAAGGATGAAACCCTAGCTCAACTCTCTTCTTTTCTCTCAAACCACCGAAACTCTCTTTTCCTCTCTTCTATTTTCATTTTTCTCTCTTCTTTCCCTCAATTCACATTTTTTCTTCTTCCTTAAAAGCAAGACAACACTTCTTCTTCCAATTATGCCCCTAATGGTTGTAAAAAGTCCATTTTGCCCTTCTTTTAAAGCCTTATAATTTTAATGCTTAAGTAATCTTCCAAAAATGCCCTTATATATATACACTCTTACTACTTTAATTCAACTAAACCATATAATAAAATCCTACTAACATTAACATACTAATTAACTCCAAAAATAATTAATCTATCAAAACCTCAAAATTTTATTTAAATCGTGCTTAACTCAACAAGAAAAAAAATTCGGGGGCAAACATTAAGGCCTTAATAGTTACACAAAGCTAAAATAAAATATAAAAAAAATGGAATACTAAGGACCACAAGTACACCTAAAAATAGTCGTACCTAAAGCTAATAATTAGGTATAAAAACTTGCAAAATGTTGGCACCTTTATTTCATATATTACAAGTTTAACATAGGATTCCTCGTAGCGACCCTATTCTAGTTCTGACTATACTCACATTTCCTTACTTTGTGCTCATGTTCTAACGTGTATCAGAAAGGGATAATCTTTGCAGAGGAAACAACTTACATGATATGTTATTGTCGCTGCATATGCCATCAAAGCCATCACAAATTTTGAATATCATTGAAAAGTTGATAGAGAAAGGGATTTCACTTTTAGGAATCTTACTTCTTAGCTTTTGTTGTCCCACCGGTTAGTTTATACTTGCATTGGTAACTCCGACAATCTAAGCATACTCAAATAGATTTGTTATGCCTTTACTATATTAATCTACAACTAATAACTTCAATATGTAACATTTTATATATTATTTTGTGGGACTAGAGGTCAAATTTCATCCATATCATGGAAAGTTTTAAAGGAAAGACTTTCCAATAAAAAATAAAAAAGAAAAGGTTTTTAGAGTCCATTACTTTTCGTGGACCAATAGAATAATTTGTATCCAGGTATAAGCGAGTTGACCTGGTTTAATACCCATGTGCTTCACACTAATCCTCTAATAATAAATAAATCATGTGCTTAGTGTTCATCATACTCCCTATCCTTTGCCACATTTGTCAAGTAATCAAGATCGCATACATGCCAAAAGTTTCGGGCATTTTGTATCTACTATAGTCGCATATTCTAATATTGCACTGGTAATCATTAAAAAGGAAATTAAAGAAAATGAGATAGTACTGTAATCACATCGCTGGAGAGTCAACTTTAAGTAGGTTAGCACTTCTATGGGTTTAAGTATAAAAGATAATTGTCTCCAGGTATTTTGTACTTAATTTTGAGTGGAGAACTAGAGAATGCTTTCTGACAAGCACTAAATAGAAACTCTATCAATACGAATGCATTGCTTCTACTCGTAATCTTCTTCTGAGATTATCCTGTTAAGTTTCCTGTGATTCATAGGCTAGTTACCTAAAATGGGCACTAAGAGAATTTATATTATTTGGTCTAATTATAACATGTTTACTTATAATCCATGATAATAGCAATTATGAGGAGTAATTACTTTTGCAGTGTTGCCTTCAGTCCATTATTAAACATTGGCTTATACATAACAGGACACTTGTATTTCCTTTAATATCGCTCTTCTTAAAAATATTTTCTAAATAAATGAACCAAATTTTATATGGATGTGCCCTTAAGATGCATCGAAAAGAATATTTGGTCTAGAACAATTAGCATTATTGCTTCACTTGCTATAAAACATATGTGTCTCGTCTCCATTTTCAACAAAGCATTCATCTTTCTCCATTAACTCCAACTGGGTTATCTTGAAACAATCTATGTCATCTAATATTTATCAAAAACAGTCTCAGATACCAATTTTGGAGGGGCAAAACCTAAGAAACTATTATTTGTACCCATAATATTACTTTATAGGTGTAGAATAAGGGCCCTGTACAAAACATGCATAGAAACTAACGTATCCTGGATGTCCACAAGTCCAAGTATCCATTTTATTAGCTCAAGTTGGGACATGTCTTCTATTTAACATTATAAACATTGGTATGAAAATTATGTCTTAAACTTTACGTTCTAGAACTACGTATTTATCCATAAAATAATACTTCTATCTCGCTTCTCTTACTGCTTTACCACTAGAGTTTTACTTCTTACTTAGTTTCTACAAAAGTTTTAGAATTACAACTAAGAATTTGTATGTGCATATTGATTGAAAGTGTGATGAACATGAGGAAAGAGAGGACAGAGGGTTCTGTTGTTTTCTTGAATGATAAGGGAAGTGGTGGTAGCAGGTCATATAGATATCATGCAGAAAGAAGAGGGTGCAGTGCACAGTTTGTTTACTTTCTCATGTCAGATGAAACTATACAAACGTCTCCTTCAAAATCTCAAATCATAATGGCCATTTCTCCTCCATCTCCTTGGCTTCTTCTCTTTTGGAATGTGTACTCCGAATCTACCTTCCCTCTTTTCATTTTCCTGCCTTTCACTCCCTCATTTATACATTTTGCTTTGCTACCTACTTAAGACACTAGATTCTGTTCGCACATCTTATAAATCCAAATCACTCTATAAATATCCCCGTAGCAATTCCTAAAGTTTTCTCACTGCAAATATAAATGCAGTTGTTATATTAATTCATACTTCCAAAACATCATTTGAAATAAAAAAAGACGTTCAAAAGGAAAAATAGCAATTTTTTTAAATTTTATGGCCCATTTTACATGTTAGAGCTTAGAACACACTCAATAGCTAGCACATGTACCTTAACCAATTAAGAAATTCTCTTCTTTATCCGCAGATCCAACGTACCAAGTTTACAAAATTTTGAAAGAAATATTAGTATAGGAAGCAAAAGTTGTTACACAAAGCTTGGTATTCCTGGCTAAAATAGATATTGAAGCATACTTGGTCACTTCTATACACTAATCTACTACGAAAAGATGAACTTGATGAATCTTGTATGCAGAATCCTACTTTTAAAATTTCCTTTTCATATTTACTTATTTATGGTGAAATGGAATGTGTTCAATCAACTGTTGGTAAATTGGGGTTGATTCAATAAGAATGGGGCATGTTGGTCAGGCCATTGCCAGAAACCCTGCTGCTCATCAATGCCATTGAACATGTTGCATAAGTTTTCATCTTTATCAACTTTTAGGCCTTGGATTTCTGACCTAGATCCTCCTTGAGTCATGCTTGTAGCCCTATTGGAAGTGGAGAAGAGATGTTTAGTACTTCAAGGAGAAGATACTGGGATTGTTTCCAATGGAGTTCTTGAGATATCTAAGTTGATGTCACAACTATTATCACTTCCATTGCTCCAAGACCCCTCAGTTTCTTTCTTGAGATTAATTTTAATTGGATCTCTACCCTTTAGAGCCAACAACTGTTGCATTTTGAATAATAAAATGAAGAAGAAAGCTTTTTAGGGTTGTTATATAATTATTACAAGAGGAATAAATTCATGTTGATGATCCACATATTGATTTGACAGTGCACAATACACATACAAATTTTCAAAGATGCAAACATTTCAACTCGAAAAGTTGAAAATTTTTGTAAGCTTTGTAATTCTATGAGTTGTTTCTGACACTGACACTTATAATCAACTAATTAAGGATTAAAAAAACTAAAGATATATTGCGACCTCTGGGTGCTATCATTAATATTGGATCATAGGATTGAGATAACATAAATATGTACTTTTCCAAGAAGAAATTATATCAAACTACTCTCAAGATGTAAACTTACATTTCAACATGAATTTCTATCTATACACTACAATAAGCGTTGTCACTTTTAATCAAAACTCATCTACCTTGAAATTCATTTAATTTTGAGCTAGATATTAATCAATGCCTAAAATGAAAACTATGAACTTTCTATTGCAAAGTGCTAGGAAAATAAGCATGCCAGAATAGCCAACTTTGTTTTGCTCATTCTTATGTAGAAATTTTTAGATCGGAAGTTCATTTTCAATATATGTTTTCCTGCCTATGCCATTGACATCTATCTATATAAACATTGGTTTTTCTATTTATTGTAGGAAGATATGCATATAAAGAGACCTATATGTACATCTGAGTGAAGTTTCTTATTTTGGACTTGAAGAGCATCATTATTAGCTTTAAGTGCATCAAACTGTTTCTTCAAGACTTCATAGTCTCTCTCCAATTGCTTAGCCTTCCACCTGGCCCTCCTGTTTTGGAACCATATAGCTATTTGCCTTGGTTGCAGTCCCAAAACCTTACCAATTGCATCTTTCTCTTAGGCTTTCCCAACTCAAAACTCTTCTCAAGTGCCTTAACCTGCTCCAAGTTAAGTCTTTTCTTCTTCTCTCCTATTTGTGACCCATCATCTGAGAGATCATCGTCTCCTTTATGCACTTCTTCACACTTCTCAACCCCAGAAAACGACATCTATCTCTTCATCATAAAATGCCCTCCACCTCATGTACCGCCACCACGAGCATATATACATATAAAAACAATTAGTATCATTTCCAACAAATAGAGACATAAACATGTACACAAGCAAGAGCATTCATAAAAGGGAGAAGCTAGTAGAGACTAGGGAAGAGTTATGGAGGGCAAGAAGGGAGTGAGTTGAGAGAGGAAAGTGAAGGAAGATGGTCATTATGATGATGATGATCTTCATGGGAATGGAACATGAAACCATGAGGAGAGAATTCCATATCAATCATTGCATAAGCTGGTGAACTCCACTTATGATAGTTCTTATAAGTTTCTGCAAGAATATAAGGAGGGTAATTGTAGTATAATACTAATGCGAGAGGTTATAGTGGGACTCTCTAATGAGTGATGATTCAAATGATAGGTTAGAGAGAAGAGGACATGTTGATGATGGGTGTAGAGACTGAAAAACATCAATTTTTAGGTTTGTGAGAGAGTGATGGAACGTGAGGGGTAGATTGTGTTATGTCATATAAGATAGGTGGGAGCTTTCAGAGACCCATCCTATGATCCGGAATTTGGTTCTCTCTCTCTCTCTCTGTAACACCCCGCCACCACATGATGGGTCAATGGGAGTTTGTCGATCGGTCAATTTATAATGATCGATCGATCAATAGGGATTGGACCTCGCGGATACCGTATTGACGCTGAGTGTATATTGGTAGTATGTTGACAATGAGGGTAGATTGGTAGATCGGTAGTGTTGGAAATGAGTGGATATCACTACTGAGCTTTGAGGTTTAAAGCGAGAAGGGTATTTGGGTGAAGGGTGGACAGGCGAGGGCAAGCACCCGTGTTTCCGCTCGATAGACCGACCACTCGCCAGTGTCGACAGACCGAGCGATCACTACCACTCGGGGCGCCGAGGGATCGTAAGGGCGAAGTAGGCCGGTCGATCGCTACCCCTCGACAGCTCTCACTGAGTCTGCGCGAGCGCCGATCGCGCTTGTAAGTG
>JANZLC010000008.1:11387863-11410943 GCA_026413385.1 Erythroxylum gracilipes | reverse complement strand
CATTGGCATTACACACATTTAGGAGACAATAATATGTATCAGCTTAATATGATTCAGTGGACTCCTACATCTTGAGTAAGAAGGCCTATATGTTGGTTCTTTTTGATGCATAACTAAAGTCGTTGCTTGACAGATGGGGTGTTTGGTCAGGCAAAGCCAGGAATTGTGGCAAATTCTAGCAAATGCAACCTTTTCATCAACTTCCTTTACCGAATTTAGAAACATCAGTAAATTCCTATGGTACCACTTTTTGACCATACATACAATCACTTCCAAGTTTACAGCATGTAGTTATGGGATCTTTCAGGATTTTAAAATAATCACTTCCGTTTATTATATCGGAGATACATGGGATTAGGTCCACAAACAGTTGATTCGCAAATATTTAACCCTCAGAAGTCAAATCAATTGAAATTTGCTAACATTCTTTAGTTTGAATGAAAAGGAAAAATCGATCAAACGACTCAAATATGTCTTAGGCATACATTAATATGTATTTATGTCACAGAATGTTAAAAGGGCATTAGAAATTTAGAATCCCCCGGCCCCGACATACAATAAATGATGTTTTAACACATGCACCAACTTTGTTGACAAGTAAGTTGATCTTTAATTGTTACTTAACTGCTTTATCCTCTGTAATTATGGTTTAATGCCATTTCTCAACTACCTTCTCTTCTGTACCACTACCACACGCTCGCTTGCCCACTTCAAAGTAATAATTTGTTGACAGTCAGTCAAGAATAGCAATATTACATTTGCTCAAACGTGTTCATGAATTGAACACATATAACAAATAGAGTACTCATTCCTAATTGACCCGATGTAATATCTACTACTTGTCTTTAATATAGCATGAGACCAACGGTCTAACTTCTAAATCTTTTTGACAAAATGATCGATGGTCCCTGACTATATGTAGTTCAGTTACCACAGAAAGTAAATAACTGACAGTTAGTCTCAAAGTTAAGGAAATTTTTGTGAAGAATATTTAAGTTAAATCTTCCTGGAACGAAAATATATATCTATGCTTACCAACAAAATTTCCCTCTCTGCAAACTCAAGTCTTTGAACAGAATTGCTACATATATATTTCGAGATTCTCGCTTAAGAAACTAAGGAGTACTCAACTTTCTTTCGTCAAAAAGGGTCTTGGTTAGTTAATGCAATGATTGAAAAAAACTAAAAGAGAAGGCACGCATGCATGATGGAGATGGACTTCTAGAGAAGCTTACAAAGTTAAGATATTGATTGACTACATTGGCAAGTGTGCTACTCTCATATGATGAGAAGAAAATCATCCCCGTTGGAATTGTTTTGTATTTTGGAGTTGCTCAACTTCAAGTATCTAATCAAATATGTTGTTAACCTCACAATTCTTTACTACTTAGTCTTTGAAATCTTGAAATTGAATAAAGATAGTAAAGCAAATGCTCCAACAACTTAAATCTATCAAACTAATTAAGCTATTGCACATTTTCTATATCTCAAAAATTCTTTTTTTTTAAATCGCATCATTACATTTATTTTTAACTCTTTAAATAAATAGTTTTCTCATTTTTATTTAGTAATATATTCATGTTATTATTAGATTTATTTAAATTAAATTATATAGTAAATTTTTTATATTATATTTTCTTTGGATAAATTATATTTAAAATTTATGATTTCACAATATTAGTCAAAACTACCAACATAATAATAAAATATTTGAACTTTTAATTTGTTGTAAACTAAGCCGTTATTAATTCTACAGTTAACAAATACGCAGAATCCTTTGAGATATAAATATCTGCGTTAGAATCAAATTTATTAAAATTTAAAATTAATAAAATAACTATAAATTTTTACCTAAATGTATTTGTTATATAAAATTTATATAAATATTAGAGTGTCTCAGCCTAGATATGAAAATGTTAAAGGGTTTATAAGTGGTAAGGGTCAACTATCCAAACAACTAGTTCTAATTATTTGAAAAATAGTTGACTCAAGCTCAATTCTTAATAATGAACTCCACATTTTGCACATATTAAAAATTCAATAATAAACTAGCTCATGGCCTACATTTTCACGCAATAGCTACGTAAAGGGCAAAAAACAAACATATATAACATCAATGGCTTTTGACGCAAAAGGCCGATGATACTCATGATCGAACTAACTTGAATTTTATTAGCATCCACTTAATAAAGATGATACTTCATTAGTCCGTACAATAGCCTATTCTCAAGAGCGCCTGACTTTGGTTTTCTTGATTTGAAAGAAAGCTTGGAAATAAGTTACTGGTTGAGGCATCAACTGGGCAGGCAAATTAACATCATAAAAGGACAATATAGTACGCGCCAGTCAAACTAATTCACCGACCTTAAGTCCAAATAATATAATTATTATAACCCTTCGGATGTCCATGGTTTCTTGTCTTTTTGAAGCTTTAGTAGTATAGTTGGCATTTTATTGAACGAATAGACTCCCAACATTAAGTATATTACCTTAGACATCAACATTCTTAACCATCTTTTATGCATGCCCATAGGTGAATAGTAGAGGTTGCACTTTCTTAGCACCTCTACTGCTCAATTTGGGTATTAGTATTTATGTTTTAGTGGACCTCCCCTGTTGGATATGGGTTTTATCTAAGCCCAAGATCATGTAGGAATTGGCTGGGCCTGAAATGGTCCTAAACTTAGGTAAAATTTAGCATCTCTAACGTTATAAGTGTTTTAAAATAATAACAATATTTTTTTAATACAAGAAAGATTATCTTTTACCTTGTCTTATATATCAAAATTAATAAAACTATTTTTAATTATCTGTTTCTTCTAAAATAATTAGAGAATTAGGAAAAGAAAAGAAAAGAGTGTTTAAATTAAACCTTTTCAAAAGAATACAGAAAAAGCTCAACTTGGATCCTATTAGTAGAACAAAAAAGTTTAAGAGGTATTATTAGCAGTAAGAACAAGTCTATGTTGATTGATAGTTTGTAGGAGAGGAGTTGGGGTTGGAAAATATAATAGAAAAACTGCAATTATACGAGGGAAAGCTCAATTTTCTTGCTCGGTGGCATCAATCAAATTGTTGGCAGCAGCAATTGGAAAGGGCAAAATGTACTTCTTGATGGACCCATCACTGTACTCTTCCTAGGACCAATTGTGAAAACCAGTCTCAAGTTTCAAAGATTGACGACCCTGCGCACCCATTAGGCTTTTTATGACAGAATTCAGCATCAGAGAGTTTCAGTCTCTCTAAAGTTTTGCTGATGCCTTCAATTGCCTTATATCAGAATGCCAACCCCATAAGGCCAGAAAATGCTGGGATAGTACTGTCAGAAAAATGGGACCCTTTCATGGCTTCTAGACAATGCTTATACTGTAGCCTCAACTCAACTTATACTTTGAAAACAAAAACAAGACACTGTCAAGCTCAGAGTCAGAAAGAGGAGTCCTGAAATCTAATTAAGTAAACCTATGCAAAGACAGTTTAAGTTCTCACATAACCCCTCAGTTGGAAGCTAAATCAGCCTGCTGTAAAAAAATTAACAAATCCTTGTAAAATCAACAAGTAAAGAGCCAGCAAGAAAAAAATTAGTTCATGTTCTTTTCCTGAGGCATTTCCACCCACATATGAAGAAATTATACTCCCAGACTTTTTCTGCCATTTATCGTCGAAGTATTGTTGAGGCACATACGGCCGAATCACTGGCTAATATCGGCAAAAGTTGCAGGCGGGCTCATATAATGAGACTGAGACACTGCAGACTGACATGATAAATCAACTCTGCTATGCTATTATCTTTTGAATCAACACTGTTTAATCCATTTTTCTGTAGGACCCCAACACCAGGAATCTATTTCTGCATATGTTCTCTGCCACTTTTTCCCCCTCTTTTTTTCCTTCTGGAGTCACTCCTCTTTTTATTCACTGTGCACAGTGAATTAGAAGGTAGGAAACTTCTTGGTTTTCCTTTATGACAGATCAATTACTCTGCCATCTAATCACTTAGATAAAAGGACAAACATTAGTTAACTTGAAAATCTGTAATTGATAGATAGCCCGGCCCTTTCCATGCGCATTCATGACCTTCACTTTTGATTTTTTTTTTTGATAAATTACCTTCACTTTTGAATTGCATGCGTTTACTTTACATTTAATAGAACTTTCAACTCAATTCATATCTTACTTTACTAAATACAAAAGCAAAAGAAAAAGAAAAGGATGGTCTTATCTTAAAACTGAAAATACAGGTCAGCTGAACACATGCAATGGAAAGAGTGACGGGGATAACAAAAAAACTTTCTAAACATGTTTCTGGGTTGCTTTTTATGGTTACAGTATTAAAGTAATCACTTACAGAAAAAGGTAGAGGGAAAAGTTAACAGAGCACCAACAACCAGATGGATGATAGTCGATAGATATAACAGGCTTATCAACCATTAGATATATTGAAGACATAAAATTTTTCCTACCCCCATAAGTTGGAGTGGAGATTAGGTATTGGCAACATTCGTGAAAGTCCTCATATTTCCCATATCTACAACTGTCATCATCATTCCAAAAAAAAAAAAAAGGCAGAGGAAAAGGAAAATGGAAACATAAGGTTAATGGACCCCAAACATAATTTACCAGCCAACAAGGCCATGTTACTTCAAAGAAACCCCCCCTCCCTGCTCCCTCGCCCCTCCCCCTCAAATGTGATGGTGCTGTAGCTGCAACAGTCTAGAATATGCGCTGTCAGGCCGGCTAACTAATTCAGAGTGGCTGCCTTGCTCAATGATCCTACCATCTTGCACAACACCAATACTATCCACCCCTCTAATGGTGGATAATCGGTGAGCCACAACCACCGTGGTCCGGCCCCTCATTAGCCTTTCAAGTGCTTCTTGTAGGACACATTCTGATTCAGCATCTAGTGCACTTGTGGCCTCATCTAGTAGAAGGATTGTTGGGTCCTTGAGAACAGCCCTGGCAATGGCAATTCTTTGTTTTTGCCCTCCAGAGAGCTGAACTCCTCTCTCACCAACAGGTGTCTTGTAGCCATCCGGCAATGCACTTACAAAACCATGCACATTGGCTGCCCGAGCAGCCTCAATTACTTCAGCCTCAGTTGCACCATCTTTTCCATAAGCAATGTTGTCAAATATGCTTGATGCAAATAGGGCTGGCTCTTGTTGCACCAATCCGATTTTAAGCCTCAGGGACTTCAAATTTAGTCTTCGAATATCCTTCCCATCAATCATGACTTTCCCTGCTGTTGGATCATAAAATCGTTCAATCAATGCAATAACCGAACTCTTTCCGCTCCCGCTGGCTCCAACAAGGGCCTGGCTTTGGCCAGCTCGTATTCTAAGGTTCAGGTCTTTGAATACTGGAACATCAGGTCGTGAAGGGTAAGCAAAATCAACATGTCTAAGTTCAATCTCCCCCCGGATTGATTCAACAGGTTCAGCCTCGGGATCATCAGGATCAATCTTAGTGGAACGGTCCAGGACAGAAAAGACAGAGCCAACAGCTTCACCACCCCTAATAATCTCTGGAGCGAGACTAACAGTTTCTGCAACTGAATTAGCTGTTACAACTAGTACCACAAAAACCTTAATAACCTTGGAGAATGTGGATGCACCCTTGCTAACTAGGTGAACACCGTACCAGAGAATGAGAGCTTCAGAGGAATACAAAGCAAGCTGAGAGAGGCCAAAAAGAAGGCCAGAAGTTTGGCTCCGACGTAAACTATGGAGTTGTGGAACCCGGAGTTCATGACAGAATAAAGAGAGTATCTTTCCTTGAGCATTGAAGGCCGCAACAGTTCGGATGTTGCTCACTCCCTCACCAGCAATCATGCTGGTCTTCGCATGGGCCTTGGCTGTATCTCCAGCAAATCCTTTGAGAGAGAGTTGCTGCAGTGAACAATTTGTAAATGGAGTTAAATAAAACCAAAATGCATTAACATTAATGCCTGCATTTTAAATCAACAAGATAAATTTAATCGATTCTTTACATTTAACTTTTAACTTTAGGTAATAACGACCTAAAGTTATAAACTTAGTACGAGTGACCTTTGGCAACAAAAAGCGTTCCCTTGAAATTTCCGTTGAATTTTGCGTATCTCAGTTCATATCCTACGTTCAACAACGAAATTCCATGTAAAACAAAGCTTGATTATATTTGTATAAAAACTTAAAAAAGAGTTCACATCTGCCAGGCGGGGTCCTGAGTTGGACTGTTTCAAAGGCACAGGAAAGTACTGCAAGACCACACATCATTTGTTTTCTTATATTTTTATTCAGACACTGGTTAGGGTATGGTAAAACCTACAGATCGTTTTTATATAGACCAGCCTGTATAATTGCTGCTCCGTCACAGATGTCCCATGTCGATTGTGGCTTCCTTTATCTGCTGGTTTGAAAGACATGGGGCATCTTGGAAGAGATTGTCCGCTCAACTTTGAGGTGACCCCATGACCACGAGGTGGAGCCTTAGCAGGGTCAGTGAAAGCAACCCACCCCTACAGTACAGAGGGCAAGAGCCACTGTACACTTCCAAGTACATACCCTCAATCAATGATTTTCACTTCGGGGCATTCACCAAATTAAGAGCAACCCCCATGCAAAGACAAAAGCGTCACTGTTTAGGACTTTCGTGTACCTAGATTCTAGAAACCCTAATTTATTCAATACTAGACCCAACCAACCTTGGCTGTCACTGCAAAAACTTATGAGCCTGTTGATTGCCAAACCCAGAAAAAAAAAAAGATAAGAAAGATAAGATCTGCCCGAAAATTAAAAGATTCACGGGCCAAGAATTCCCTTGAAAGACTCGCCTGGTTGCAGATATAAAATAAAAGCACAAGTAACTAAAACTGACAATAATATATAGTTATTTTCATGTACCAAAAACATCGCAGGGGTGCACTGTCGGTGGACCATTGAAAGATCAGATGATGCAAGAAAGATAAAAGCACAGTTCAAATTTTGACTGGGATAAGATTACTAATCAATAAAAAAGAAAAAAATTATAAAAGATGATGACTTCTAGATGCGAAATCTTAAAGGAACACCCTCGAATTGAAGACTATATTATATCTTCAAACATAAAAATATTATGCACAGAAGGTGGGAGGAAGCACGTGGTGGTCAGATGTATGTGACAAGTTGTAGTTTTTAGCTTCTGTCGTTTAATGGGCAGGTAAGATTCCGAACATCAAAAGAGGAGTAGGAGTTGTTTTGTTCAGTAAGGGCTCACCCCATCTGCCTTTCTTGTACCTATGTTATTGCTACTGGCCATCTGACTGACTAAACCCTCTTAAATGGGAAAAGTATCGCACAATTACTAATTTATTTTTAAAGTCAGAGCAAAATTAATGTCGAAGAAATATTTATATCGTCTAAGTGGAACACAAACATGATGAGGGTGCTTAAACCACAAGTAATGCAAGTAATGTGAACCTACCTGGGCAAAGTTGGCAAGGACCAGGAGAGGAAAGGTGGCTAAAATGAGAAGAGAGACCCTCCATTCTACAATGAAAGCAACAATGAAAGAGATGAGGAGGGAAGTCATGTTCTGCAGTATCACTGAAATTCTCTCAGCGATAGCAGATTTCACGTCAGCAGCATCTGTAGCTAATCTTGCTGCAATAAGGCTAGAATTGTGTTCTTCTTCATCAAACCATCCAACTTCATTCCTCAAAATAGCTGAAGAAGTGACAAAAAGACTTTTTAAAGAATTTTAAGGAAAAAAATAATAATCTTTTTTCTTTTAATGAATATATGTATAAAACAGCATAGGGGACCCTTAATTTTACCTGCAAGCATCATCCTCCTCACTCTCGTGGTGAGGTTCTCACCCATGATACTGAAGAAGTAATGCTGAATTAGATATGCAACCACAGCATAAAGGCCAGTACCTATGTAGATGAAAACAAACTCCTTTGTTTTTCTTTCCATGGAAGCATAATTTCTGTAATAGAAAACCTCAATCATATTGCTCATTACTATGGCGAAGGTGGGGCCAATGAAACCAGATAGCACAGATCCTATGGCGCCCATTATTGAGTAGGGCCATTCTGGAGCATTTAGCTTGAGTAGCCTGCAGAAATAGCCATCAGGAGCTGGATTTTTACGGTCAGTCTCAGCATTTGAGATCATCTCAATACGACCATCAGCACCAGTACTGTATGAGTAGCTTAAGTTTCTTAAACTGCCGGAGCGGAGGCTGAGAGACTTTGTGGAAAGTGAATGACTGAGACGTGATGAGCGTGATCGACGGGTTGATGGGTTTGCGAAATCTCTATTTCTTACCGTTTCTTGGAATCTGATTAATGAAGCATATGATCCACCCTTGGCTATCAGTTCTTCATGAGTTCCTGTCTCAACTACCTGTCCTTGTTGGATAACTGCAATTGTATCAACGTTTCTGATGGTGGAAAGTCGATGTGCAACAACTACTGTAGTTCTTCCAACCATAAGACGGTCCAGTGCTTCTTGGACAATGCTCTCAGAACCTGCGTCAAGAGCACTGGTTGCTTCATCAAGGAGGAGGATCTTAGGGTTCTTCAACATAGCTCTGGCAATTGCAATTCTCTGTTTCTGGCCACCAGAGAGTTGGACCCCCCGCTCTCCCACCTAGTTCAGGATCAAAGTAAATATGTCATTTGACATGCCATGATATGTTATTCAACTTAAAACACTACGCTTTGCATTTTTCTGCTGGCAGTTATCACTCATATAAAACTGTATGCATTTGCACTATACTGGATGAAACAAGCTTGCCCTAATTTAGTTTCTGGTGAAATAAGCATGCCCTAATTTAGTTTTGTACTTTCCCAACCTGAGTATTATATCCGTTGGGAAGCAAGGTGATGAAGCTATGAGCGTTAGCAGCAGAAGCAGCAGCTTCCACTTCAGCCATTGATGCGTCAGGCTTTCCATAGAGTATGTTCTCAATTATAGTGGTTGCAAAGAGTGCAGGTTCTTGGTTTACCAACCCAATCTGATCACGTAACCACCTTAGTTGCAAGGTCTTTATGTCCACATTATCCAGCAAAACTTGTCCTGTTCACACAATAAGCAAACATTATTATCAACACAATAGTCCATCAGTGGAGGATAAGATTTTGAGTGTTCACATTTTTAAAATAATGTTCTACTGATTACCCTCATTAGGATCGTAAAACCTCTCTATCAGAGTGACAACAGTGCTTTTCCCTGACCCACTACCACCAACGACAGCAACAGTCTTTCCGGCAGGGAAGAAGATAGAGAAGTCTCGAAATATTAAAACATCTGGTCTTGATGGGTAGCTGAAGGTCACGTTTTTGAATTCTATATTACCATTGATTTCAGTTAAGCATTTCCCATCTGATTGATCCTGAATTATGGAAGGCTTTTGCTTAATTATCTCCATCAACTTGTACCCAGCTGCTTTGCCTTTGCTAAAGGCCCCAAGATTTGAAAATGACTGCCCCAAACTCCTGTAACAATATAAATACCGTTATTATTACGGGGTATAATTCTGTTTTCTGGAGCCTAATTCATCAAATTTTAGTTTGATATTTACATGCCGCCAACAATGGCAGAGAAAATTGCGGTGAATGCCTTCCCTCCGTCAGTTTGTCCATTCCTGATAAACACACCAGCATACCAAAATACAAGTGCCCACGACATGCAAGCTATCCCGTACGTACATCCCAGCCCCAGACCTTTGGCCATTCCGGCCTTGTATCCAAGCTTTAAGGTGTTCTGTATGGCATCTGAATAGGAATTTAATGCCTTGCTTTCCCCAACGTACGAGTATACTGTCCGAACTTGTGCAACAGCCTACGGAAAGCAGAAAACTTGAAGCATATTAGTTGTCATTAATTTTAAAATCCATTTGTAGGGTCTTATCAGAGGGGCTGAAAGACCAGCTTTAAATAAAAAATCAATAAACACAATTGAAAATTATTAAAAAATACAGAAAGCCCAATTCCCCTTTAAAAAGTTGCACATGCCTAAGCATGATTTGATCCACAAAGGGCCACCATTTCTTGCAACTTTCCAATGCTTGATAAAACAAAAGAACTCACATGACATTAAGGCCAGCTGTGTTTTATATCTCATTAGTCCATTAACAGAACCAAGACAAGATAAGGACATAAATTTTACCGAAAAAGAAGAAACATAGCGCTAACTCAAGAAAGTATGATATAAAAATGGCATCTTTAAAAACAAAATAAGCAACACTTTTATGCCGTTCAAGGCACTGTGATGAAATTTGTGGGCAAATCAACTTTACCTGCTCAGCGATAATGCCAGCTTGTGCGTAAGATTCGCGGCTCTTTGAAGTGAGGCCAGTAAGAGTGTATGCGTATAAGCCCCCAGCAAAGGCTATTCCAGGTATCACTGCTATACTTAGTAGAGCTAGCCTCCATGCGGACACAAAACCAACCACTAGCCCAGCAAGGAAAGTTGACAAGTAATGTATAAAGTTCCCCACCTAAAACACCCAAAATATATTAGAAACCTTGAGGAAACAGAAAGAATGATACTTTCGTCAATCTAATGCTTAAAATTGGTGATGATTTGATTGGTTGAGGACCCAGATCTTCAAAAGTCCAAACTCGGACCTTGGCACATGTTAAGTAGGATCTGCTAACATGGGCCGTCAAAGACAAGGATTGACCCCCACATTAATGGGCAGTCAACAATTCAGAAATAAGCATGTTTGCATATTAAAGCAAACAAAACACTAGATAGTACCTCCTCATGCATAGAGTACAAAACAAGCCCAAAAAGAAATAAAAAAACAAATGAAAATAGAAATAGAGTACTGTTACTGAAAGAGTAAAGTAGAGAGAAGTATGAAAATGAAAGCAGGAAGTGAGTAAATGAGGGGCAGACAGGCATAACAAGCCAATAAAGATAACCTTCTCACTAATGGCATCTTGGACTAGGAGGGTGTCTGTGGAAACGCTAAAGACAATGTCCCCGGTTCTAGCATCCGTGTCAAAGAATCCAACGTCTTGTTTCAAAACCGCCTCTAGGTACTTCTTCCTCAAGGTGCTCACCTGCCTCTCTCCAGTGTACATCCAGCATGCAATCTCTGAAAAACCAACAATCTGGTGTTATTTTAACATCATACATAAGGAAATCATGTGAGAGGGCAGAGCACATGTAGAGATTGAAGTTAAAAAGTTTTTTGACAAGTATTAGATAACGTTGAAAAGGGGTTGCTTGAATTGACAAGTGAAGCTAGAAGAGGACGACAGAGAACGTTTCCATGGACCACATGGGTTAAGTTTCAAACAAACTAATCCGATATGAAGTGGGCACATCAGTCATATTTATCTGAGCTAGCACCACATTTGCGTGATTCACTAGATAACAAAACAAAAACCGAAGTAGGAAGATAGAAAGTTGACATACCTGCATATGATGATAAGCACACAACAAGACCAAGATACACAAAATACAGCGCATACTGCATTCACCAGAAGGAAAAAAAAGAAGTAATAGATCTCAGATCTAACGTTAACATAACAGAAAAGATGGGAGAATAGAAAGGGCAAGAGCTTAGAGTAAAAGAACAAACCTTGGAAACTTCATGGGTCATTTTTTGCAAATCGGATTGGTTCTTGCCAAACCCGTTAACCATTTCACCGAATAACAGGAAAAAGAAAGGCATTGAAGAGCCGTGAATAATAGCTCCTATGCTACCAGAGATCATGAGTAGCCAATCATACTTGTCAGCAAAAGAGAAGAGCTGATAAAATGGCAAGCTTTGTTCTTTCTTCTTCTCTGCTTCTGGCAATGATGCCTTTGTCTCTGTTGTCTCTGCCATTATGGCCCAAAGCCAAGCTCCTTAGCAGCCACCCCCTAAAAAAAACCCAAGCTTCTTTGGAGTGAATGGACTAGAGAAAGGGTCCAAAGTCAATCCTGAGTGATAGTAGTTTGTGGGTTCATTGGCATGGAAGAAGAGATCTGAGCTATGAGAAAAAAGTGCATGAAAGCAGTAAGAGAATAAGGAGTTAGGAAGGAGAGAGAGAGAGAGAGTGTATTGGCTTGGAACTTGGAAGTGTGGAAAGTGAGAGTATGTTGGACTAGTGGTCAAACTGAAAGCAACGAGGAAAGGAGAAACAAGTTTTTTGATGGGAAGAGAAGGGGATTTATAGTGGAGAGCTTTACCGTCCTATGAAAATTCTTTTTTTATTAATTTTCTTAATGTCTGGTGACTGGAATCTGGTTTTAACTGTGTGGGGTATCCTACCTGTGCTTCTCTTGATTTCTGTGCCTCAAGTTTTGCCTCCTAATATTATAATACCATAGAAATTACTTTGTCATCTAACAAAGCATAGCCATTGAAAACGGCTGGCGTGTTTTGTGTTTATTCTTCAGAGTTCAGACTCAGTCACTCAGGCTGGGTTTTGTTTTATATGCAACTGCACAAGTTAATCACAACTTATCACACCCCATTAATTGTCATTGGTAATGGTGCTTAATAAGTTGCCTCTTTTACATGAAAGCAATTCTACATCTCCAATGACCATTAATGGTTGTCATTGACATATAGAATTGCCTTGATAATGAACTTGTAAAAGAAGGCAAAAAATGTTGCAGAAACTGACATTACATGAGTGTTGCAGCTTCTTTTTTTATCTCATAATAATTCGTCTTTCGCTTTTAGTAAGTCGTTTTATATGTAACAGAAGGGTCTTCCTTTCTCTTTTCTTTCCTCGAGACAAGAAAGTAGCTTGCCAACAAGGAAGAAAAGAAAACCAAGTCATACACCCATTTTCTACTCTCCATAGAGAATTAGGAATTATAGGATTGGGAGAACTCAAATTGCTCCTTCGTTTTGATTTCCTTTTCAGGTAACATGCTCTCGCGCTAGGCAATTAATACAATCTAATTAAGGCTCAGCCAACCACTGGTATCTGCCCATTTTTTAAAAAATCAATATTCCAAGGAAATTTCCAATCCAACATATGGATTGATGTCACATGTTCTATTGCATGGATGACGCTAAACTATAAGTACAAATAGTGGTTTACTGGAAACCTAACGATCCACAATCAGTCATCTTCAAAGAAAATTCTAACATATTCAGTAATGAATAACTGTAACAAGCTATTCTTGGTATTGGCCGTTCACCATTGGTGTGGGAAGATGTTTCCTGGAATTGGTCCTTATCCAGTTGCCATTCTAACATCGTCGCAGTCTGCTTCCGCATTTAGGGGAAGTATTCATGTCTACCTATGCAGACCAAACCACATTAGCTAGCCTTTACAACACATACATATTAATACTCGTCGGAGTAGCCATCAAAAAATAATTATGCAAAATAATCCATGTTTATTAAATTAAAAGTCTCATTTCATCATTCCTTTTATTTCGATTCCTTGTTTTAAATAATTTATATGAATAGCTTCGGTTAAATATTAAATAGTTAACGGGCAGATATTTCCTTTTTTTTTGTTTTGGAGTATGGAATTAGCGGAAATTAAAAAAAAAAAAGCACCAAGAAACCATAAAGTACTTGAAGTAATACGACAAGCAACAGTTTATGGCAATAAGAAAATTCACATGTCCACAATATATGAACTAGGACAAATCATTATCGCACCCAACACATGTACCCACTTAAGTTTGCAAGTAAGTTAGGGTTCATGGAAATGGAATTTACTAGACAATTAACAAAGGGAAACTAGCCATGTTAGGAGTAGGTGAGATGGCTAAATCAGTTCTCTCCCGTCATTTCAAATTGCACCTTAGTTTTATCTCACATTTAAATACCAAATGTATGTCCAGAAATAAGCCTCCGAAAGTATTCCCCCCAATCCTAGTCCTATCACCATCCACAAATCAATCACTTAGCTTCTTTAGTAATGTCTTGATATGCATGATGTAACCTAAGCATTGTGACAGCCTTTGGAAGCTGCATTGAAACTAGTTTAAGGGTTGAAAGTTACTATGCCTCAAATTCTCTAACATTGACATCACATAGAAACTAAAGATAGGATAAATCAAAGATTGCTATACTTCTTAAATAATCTGATTGGCGTCGTTCATAGACAACGATAAATTTTTGGTCCTCATGTGCTTGGCATCGTCTAGGAAAATGCATCATCTTAGCTTTGACTCTAACTAATCCTTATATGCCACATTTAACAACAAAACCCTTGTCTAGCATGGTGCTTAATTTCGTTTTCAAGTAGGTTTGAACTTCTAAATCATCTCATAAACCCCGTCCTCTAGTCTATAAACTTTCGCGGATGGTGACATCAATTTAAGGAATCTCTTTACATCTATACCTGACAAATGCTAGTAATTAGTCAAATTAGGAATCATAAACGCAATTATGAGTAATTTATCTAAAAGGTTAGTTCGAATTGGTCACAATTAGCCGGAAATTGGTGGGCTAATTCTTCGACAGTCAAGGGTGTTCGTGTGTTCCCTTCGGCCCCCCTATGGCTACAAAGTTAAGAGGCTAAACGTATAAAATCGATAGGTTATAACAAAACAAAGCCTATTTGTTGTTGAGCTAAGAGTATTTTTATAAATGGGGATGAAGTGTATTTGATGGTGATGTAGCGTCTTTTGGGAACATTAGATCCGCTTTGACGACTAGTTTAGCCTTATAGCTTATGTTTTAATAACATTAAAGTACTAATCCTGGCATGTGATATGTCACTAGAAACTATGGTTTAGGTTAAGTTCAAATGCTGGCAGTGGAGCCAATCTAGAGCAGCCAAAAGCACACATTCCAACCCTTTCTTGGCTGGGAGTGGAAGCTGCAACTCCAACTTTAATCAATGATAGGTGATAAGGATGTAAACTTTAGTAAAAAGATGTTAATCAAGGGTCCATATCGAACTAAAAACAGATTAAAATAACAATGAAAAACATTGGTAACGTGAAGAACTTATAGAGAAACGAACTTAATTAGTCACTAAATAAGGGCCAAATCTAAACCCAGGTGTATCAGTGGAGGTCACAGAAAACATAGCCATGGACCACAAAAAGGTGTTGAGAGTCTAAGTAATGATCAAAAAGTTATGGACCACAAGTAGGAGTTTGTGTTCTCTTGGCTGCGCTTGCTAGCTATAAACTGATATAACAAGCACCAGTGATTCTGCTCTGCATTTTCCACCTAAACCATGATCATTTGCTTGATACAGCTTGATATGGAGATCACTATACATGTAATGGCCTACACATCTCAACAGCTTATATATAGTTAAATTATTGTTTGCATACTTCATTGATGATATGGTAGGAACTCTGCATAAACCAGTTTAGGGTAATTACTCATCGTCTCTTTTTTTGTCCACTTACTCGTATTTATCACATAATCTTTATGCTTCACTACTTCAAGTTGATTAGGAGAAATTCTCCCTTATTATATGCTACTCTCTAGTATGGGACTAGATTTCTTTGTTGTTATACATACTCACATTAATTTAATTACGAGAGAAAAAAGAGTACATACCATCTAAATTAAAACTAGCAAGATTTTTTTTTTCTTTTGTAGGCTTTCATGTTATCTAAGTAGTAGAATATGCTAAAAGAGCAGTCATGATCACAATTTCCTTGTCATCAAACAAAACACGTCAAAGAAAAACCCTACCAATTACCATAACCACAATTTTCTTGTCATGAAACAAAACACGTCAAAGAAAAACCCTATCAATTACCATAACCACATGGAAGTATATATGGAGCATTTGCTTTATTGTACGCTGAAATGGTAAGATAATGATGATTGGGTATTGAAACTTTTCTTAAAAGGAAATCAAAATCCTTCCTTAATATCAGGAGATTGGTGGGTGACCTCTCTGCAATCCTCCCCATAACTAGCCAGTGAGTGGACCTCAAGCAGTCGTAATCTTAATTATACAACCACATAATCCATCTATGCCTTTTGCTTTCTTCCTTAATCATTCTTTAGATAAAGAGGTACTAATGATCAAAGCAAGCATGAAAATGGGGCTGCTTTTTGACACGTTAATTATTTCTAATTGTAAGTTTGGTAAGTGCTTACAACTCTGAGATAGCATGTCTCCGGGACCAAATAAATAAGAAAAGTCGTACACATTTAGTGTGAAAGTAGAAACTACTCATTGCTTCTATTACGCAGTTGAAAGTGCCTTTACATTGACGGTGCAATCATATTTGTATATACAATGGACAACATGATGTTAAACATGCGTATTGGCATGAGAGATTGACCAATTAATATAACTTCCGCATAGTTTGTATATTACATCTGAATTAATACTATTCAATTAAAATATAAATCATAAATCATTTAACTAAAACAGAATTTATTATACATATACAAGAACACTACTCCATCGAGCTGATGCTATAGTTCCAACTATCGTCATTTCAATATGATCTTGGGCATTATAATTCGATCTACAATCATTTCAACATCTGTGTCTTTTTAGCGTGCTCCAATGTAATACTTAGGATACAAATATCATGGTCAAACCCACCATGAAGACTTCAAAAGCAGGTTTTAAGATGCATAGCTCCTATAAAATTAAAGAAGATTAGAAAAATTAAATAAAACTTAATATGGACATATCTATCCTTAATAATTATTGAAAGAAAATGAGGGGAAAAGAAGAAAATACTACCCAGGAAATTAACAAAGAATTACCGCCAGCAAGCAATTATCTATCACAAATTTCAAAAGTAATATAGGCTAGGGTTTCAGAAAAGATCATAAAGATGTTATGATTGATATTATTCTAAGGCCTCAACAACTGAATTAACGTTTCAATTCGTACTCTAAGCAAGCTATGAGATTTGTTTGTAAAAAAAAAAACAGATAGCAACAATAATTCATATGTGAGGACACAAATTTTGTTATCGGGCCTAAAGTCCATTGGGCAGATGCAGGCTTTTATAGACCTACACCAAATTCAATAGGCTTGTTTGTTTCCCAGGTCAGTCAAATTATTTTAGCTAATGAAAGATGGTACACTTCTTTTATTGAAGCCCAATAACGAACAGTATAGATTTATATATTGTTTGTTAGATGCGGGCAAATGGGCATGGTGCAGTTCAGTGGACAATCCATTTCTAACTGGGGTTTTTGGAATTGATCCTCTCATCATTTCTGCTGTAAAAAAGACGTCCAATCACTCCAGATGTTCTATTAGATTGAATTCATGAGTTTACATCTTCTGTTCAATATTACGGTGTCTTATTATGTTCAATAAATTTTAGCCATTTATTTATGTAAGGTCCACATAAATCCTATATGGATCCCACATTTATATTCAAATTTTATAAGACAAAATAAGACAGAGTAAAACTGAAAAGAAGATCTGATTTCTGAATTCACAGGTATATTGATACTATATCTCTTTCTTTGTGGGCCAAGATGATTGCGTTATGAAGATTTGCCGTTTTTTTTTTTCTCAATTTGCTTTTCAATATACTTTTACTTACAAAACTGTTTTTATTTTTAATTAACCACTACAAATCATTATTTAATCACTTATAAAATATTTTTCTAAATATTATTCACGCGAGATTTCATCATAAACTAATAAATAGCATTACAAGAGCTTCAAAACAAAAATTGTTTTCAAGCTGAGATGACATAATTATTTAATGCGTTAAAATATTTGTTTGTAACAAAGCTAACCCCTAGCTGCAAATCATCTAATTTTAGCCTTAATTATATAAAGTTTAAGGCGTCATAGGTATAATAATACAATTGTGTATTGAAATAAGCTCAGGTCAGGCACATGTAACCCAAGCCCAAACACGCCGGTTTAGATTATCTTATACCTCCTTATTTCATAAGCATACATTTATTTAATTTCTCTCTGTCCTGTATTGAATGAATGAAACATATTTACAGGAATAAGTGGTCTGTTACCCAAACACACCATACTACTCTCATGGTACATAACATAAAAGGGCTAAAAGAGGATTGTGTTTTTTTAACGGGAACAGCTACCAAATGCAAAGGTCCTTCACTGTACATAACCACTTACATCTAATTATTTATTCCTTTCCACCTATTCCTAATTTGAGTGCCTGCTAAACTTTTCTAAGAAAGAAACCAAACCATTAATAAGCAAGCTAAAGAAAAAACAAGCAACATGCACATTTCACTACACCACTTTCATGCCTAAACCTAATCCTCAGCTCCTCCTTATTTTCTTTTTCTTAGCCATCTTGGCCTGTTAACTCTTTCCTGCCCAGAGAAACGCATTCCACAAAGCGATGCCTTCAACATGCCGGATCCTTTAAAAAGAAAAAATAAAATCAGATATTAAAAAATGAGAAGTGGAATTCAAAGGTCCATCTTAGCGTCAAGAAATAGACGTCTTTGGTCTCATCAAGAAAAAAGAAACAACGCCTCGATTTACGAACCTTTAGTTTTTATTACTTCAATGATTGCGGAGGTTGCACCACTCTGAGAGGCGAGCAAGGCAACACCTGTCTCGGAAAGAACACTACTCGCCTGAACTGCAAAATATGCCGCAAACTTCCGTTGTCCTTGTTCGCACAATTCCATCCCTCAGTGAAATCTTCTCCGAGATGCGAGTCCTCTTCCTTTATTCTCAGCACCTGACTATGCATAAACCCTTCCTGCTTCCACTTGCCCACCACCATCGACGATTCTGAGTTCTCAAAGGCACAACGATCCTCCATCACCATCGACGGCGATTGATCCATGGACCTGTGAGGCAACAAGAGATCTTTGTATTTGGGTTGAAATTGGAGTCGACCTTGGGCAGTTTCTTTCACTGTCATGCTCTTGTATATATAGCTCCAAGAAAGAGAGAAGGAAAGAACAAAAGGAGCCTCGCCGATCAGGTACGTCCCGTGTAACGCCACAACTAACAATAATTGCAATATAGGCTTACTTGCGTTATTATTATTGTTATATATATATATATATACACGTATATAGTATGGAGCGATCTTAGACGGTGCGTTTTGGTGCCATTAGGTGGCTTACATGACTTGGGTTATTTGTATGCGAATTGGAACTGTTGGAAAAATTAACACGTGGCAAGAGGCTGAAGGAAACACCATCACGTGTTGGGACATGTGGGATTAATATAATTCGGAGTCTACTAAAGCCGTTGCCGTTTATTCGGAAAAATATCTATTATTGAGATGCAGCTAAATCAAATATGTTTCTTTAATAAATTAAAATGAAATGGTGGGTATTGGGGTGGAGGAAGGTGATTGGATATGGGGGTGTGTCAGAATCGACTTAGAGGGTTGGATGATTATGTAATTAAGTAGGATAATGATTGTTGAATTGACGTCAACGTGGCAGGGCAGGAGCGTTTTGATTGTGACCGTCGGTGGATATCGGGGAACAAGTGGCGCCAAACTCGACCTCACTTTTGTGAGGTTGATGCATGTCAAACTCGAGTTTTTGAATGGAGCCGAAGGCAGGTCACAAGAAACGTGGGCAAATATTGCCGGGTAGGACCAAGTATAACGTGACGTGTCAGGCCAGAATTGAGTTTGGGAAGATCAGAATTAAGAGGAATAGGGAAGGAGGGTCTGGTGTACATGCTAAGAGGCAAAACTAGCTACGAAAGTGCAGCTGAAGTGTGCATGCTAAGAGGCAAAGCTAGCTACGAAAGTGCAGCTGAGGTGTACAACCACGGGCCAAGATTCAACATTTCAACCCAAAAAGACTATTAGCAGCTTGATTCAATTCGGACAGATGTCTTATGCACTCAATTTCATTCACTAAAAAACATTAAACATACATTCATATTCTCTATCAAATCCGTTATAAAATCCTAATGTCCAAGTTGCAGATAGATTTCAACCATCCTATGCTTTACTCCTCATCCTCTTCATCTCCGTCTCCACCAGCAGCCTTCTTCGCTGCGGCTCTCATGTTCTTTCTCTTCACTCTTCCAGGGCGCCCACCTCCGAATGGACTTGTAAGCGAGAAATCAATATGCTTTTGAGAGTCAACCCTTACCATGAAGGATGGCACGTTAACAACCTGCCTCCCAACCCTGATGATGAAATCAGGACAAAGTTAGCATTTAAGAAAGCAAGCACATATATTCCACGGAAAGATACTTACACAAACAGACATACAGCAGGCATATCATGGATATAATGGACCAAAATCTATGGACTGATACAAACATTGCTGGAAACCAAAACTATTTCTTGCAGTTCTCAAGACTCGATATAAATGAACAATCACTATAATCATACTGCTGGTCATATATTTGAATTCATCAAATTTTAACTCAATTAGAGTAACACGAATAAAGGCATCGAAAACAGAATTTGCACAACAAATTCCATACAACCTTCAAATAAAGCAGTCATTGATATTTTTACAGAAGATGCAATTTTACCTGATATGTCTTTGTCTAATAAGAACACGGGCATGATGGATGGACTTCGCCATACCGGACTTGAACACAAGGGTCTGAAGTCGGCGTTCCAGGAAGTTCTCGACAGTGAGTGCTAAGACATAATCAAGCTTGTTCTGGCTCTCATCCAAAAGACCATACCTGTTCATCCTGCGAAGAAGGGCTTCACCTTCAAAAATACGCCGTGGATCTTTCTCATCTAGAGTGAGAAGCATTCTAGCCGCATTACGGATTCGGCTCAGAGCATACTGAACTCTCCACAACTCCCTCTTGCACCGCAGACCATATTCTCCAACCAGCTTCAACTCAGCATCCAAGCGTTCTTTCTCATATGGACGTCGGGGCTTCTTAAAAGTCTTCCCGTCTAAAATCCACGAGTTAATGCATTCCAAGTCAAACCAAAATGTACTAAAAAATAAAGCTTTCCTAACACACTGATGAATATTGGCCAAATTTATTCTGTTGACATTCGTAGTCCAAGAACCAAAAGAAAAAAAATGGTTGAAACTTGCTAGGAAATGATGATTCAAAGACTCATAACAGGCAAACATCAAATATTTTTCCCCACAAACCCAACAAATTCATCTATTTTGGTTTCCTCGACAACAATAATCAGATAGACAACAACATTACAGAACTTCAGTTAATATAATACAACCTTATGACAATCAAGGACTCCTTGCAACTAAAAGACCAATCAACAGAAACAAAAATTCCCTCACTTTAAATCTTAACTTTCAAGATCCTGAACACATTTTACATTCTAATAAACTGGATTTAAAATTACAGCAACCAATGTATACCTACAAAATGACATGATATTACAAATATTTTTTTTCCTAAAGCAGCTGCATTGCTATCACTAGTATAACATCAATTTCTTATGCATACAGTAATTGCAGCTAAGTAGACCTAAAGCGCAATCTATCTCAAAAAAGCAAGATAAACCCAGCAATCCAGGTAAAGAATAAATACTCCCGTACAAGGATTAAACAGATCATATGAAAAAAGTAACTCGTAAGAAAACGCAAAAAGGGACGAATACAATAGTAGTAGAAGAAAGAGAAACAACAGAAAGGGGACTTACAATTCCTGTAGAAACTGACGTGAACCATGGCTCCGCCCGTTTCTGTTCGGAGGGAAGAGAAAACAGAAAAGAGCCGGCTAGCACAATGGAACCATTTTATAGTTGTTCTGTAACACCCTCACGTTAAACTAAAACCCTAGTGGGCCTTTATAAAATCTTTTGGCCCTGTTTTGTTTGGGTGGCGGAAAAGTAAAGTACATTCAGTTTGTTTCCATTTTTTCTGTCATTTCTTTGTCGTTTTTGTAATAAAAAAACAAATAAGTAAAACATATTTAGTT
The DNA here is from genome assembly GCA_026413385.1 of Erythroxylum gracilipes. Lineage (NCBI taxonomy): Eukaryota > Viridiplantae > Streptophyta > Magnoliopsida > Malpighiales > Erythroxylaceae > Erythroxylum > Erythroxylum gracilipes. The sequence goes on along the minus strand of JANZLC010000008.1, from coordinate 11,389,216 downwards.
TATGTGACTTTTTGTTTTTGAAAATAAAAAAATCACAACAGTTTTACAAAAATCAGAAAACATCGTTTCTCTGAATTTTGACAAGTTTTCTTCGACAGAAAAACAATATATCCCTATTTTCTATCTCGAATAATAAAAATAATAAAAATAAAAGTACAAAATTTATAATAATAATTAAGAATTAAGAATTAATAATAATAATAATAATAAGATAATTAATTTGGTATAATAAAATTAATAAAATTAAAAATAGTAAGTAGAAATTTTATAACAAAAATTAATAAAAATAAAAATAATTAATAATATTATTATTAACAATAAATAATAATAATAAGAATAATAAGAATAATAATAAATTAATAAGAATAAGAATAACTTATTAAAAATTAATAATAATATAAATAAAAAATTAATAATAATAATAACTTATTAAAAATTAAAAATTAATAATAAATAAATAAATAAAATTAATAATAATAAGAATAACTTAATAATAAATAAATAAATAAAAACCAAACATAATTTTGTTTTCAGTTTTTTATTAAAAATCTCAACCAAACAGGTTTTTGTTTTTAGTTTTTATATTGTAAATATCAACCAAACAGGTTTTTTTTTAGAGAAAAAAAACAGAAACTAAAAACAGTAAACAGAAATCAAAAACAACAACAGAAAAACAAAGTGGAACCAAACGGCCCCTTAGAATATGATTCTTCAGAAAAAAAATCTATGGAAGTCTTGTTTGGTTGGCATGGATTTTTGCCTGAGAAAGTAATCTTTTTTCTAAAATTTATATTGTCACGTTTGGTTCATATTTTTGAGTAGTTAGAAAAGTAAAAACTTTCTTAATTTAGGGAAAGTAGTAGCACTTTACTTGGATTCTAAATCCCAACACCCCCTTGATATTTAGATTACTTTTCTTAGAAATTTAATCTAAAAAATACGTTAGCCAATTTAATTCCTCCTTCTTTCTCAACTCTACAACAACTCTTTTATAAAACTCTACCTCCTCTTCAACCAATGTTATGAATACCGTACCAGACTTGGTACCAAATTAGGTTATGGTACCGTACTGTACCGGTACCGGTTAACACTGAGTACCATTTCAGGTAATTTTTTAAATTTATAAAATAGTCCCTAAATTTTTAAAAAAATTACAAAATAGTCCATTGTGATATTATACAGTTGTACTGTATGTTTTTAACTCTGTCTTCAAAAATCATGATAATAAATAATAATCACATTTTAAATTTAATTTTTAATTTAATAATTATTAATATATATAATTAAATTTAAAATATATTTTAAAATATATAAATTTCAAATAAATTTTGATTTAATAATTAAAAATATATA
>JANZLC010000008.1:11352121-11385416 GCA_026413385.1 Erythroxylum gracilipes | reverse complement strand
ATCCCATATTTCCTTCGCAGTCTTCTTTTCCTCTATGCTGGATAATACTCCATCAGCTAAAGCTAGGTGAAGATTAGTTACAGCATTCCCATCCATCTCGTTCCATTTTTCATCTGTGACTCCAGCTGGTCGTTCACTAATGGCTGCCAGACAATTATCTTTCCTCAAGATTACCTTTATCTTCAACTTCCACAATAAGAAATTACTCCCATTGAACTTCTCAATCTTAAATTTTGTTGTCATTTCTTCTATCACGAACAGAATTTAGCTCCCACTATTTCACATGAATAGTACCCATATGTATGAATAGTACCGTATACGTGAATATTACCGTATATATGAATAGTATCATACACGTGAATAGTACTGAACTACAGTAACTGCACAGTTTAATGCAAAATTAAATAAATGAACAGTTGTCACCTTTTGGTTACTATGCACTAACTTTCACTGTGCTTACCGGAACTCCAAACGGATTATGCCAAAAAATTCATCGTAATTTTCTAACCTTGCTCTGATACCACTTGTTGTGAAAATTGATTGAATTAGGGCAGGTTTGCAGCTAAATAGGACTAAAGAAATAGTAATGAACACATAGATTTTACGTGACAAACCTCCAAATTAGGGTAAAAATTACAGGCAAGGATAGAAGACTTTTACTACTTGGGAATACTGAAGAATTACAAGGAAAAACTAGACTCACAAAAATATACAAAATATTTTTGTCTCTTTCTTTCTCTCTCTTTTCTCTCACTTCACTTCTCTCTATTTTTGCTATGCTTACTTCTTCTCTTTGTTCATCTCCTGCCTATTTATAAGTAGGAGAAGGAAGAGATGGTTGGCCAATTTGGCCAACCACTCTTTTGGCATATTAGACACTAAAAATCGGTGCCTAATTTGCCTACCAAGTTTGACAGCCAACCAAGTTTGACAATTCCTCCATTGAATTGATTATTGGCAAGATTCCTGCATGAAAAGGAAAACTGGGTTGAGTCAAGATGAATTAGAATAGGAAGATTAAGATAAATAAGCAATATCTAAGAGAAACATAAAGAGAACTGTAAAAACTAACGAACGATAGTCAGAAACAACTCAACAGAGAATCACTTCGTTACGACTTTTTAAAAATCAAAAAGACCAAAGAGTAAAAAAGTTGTTTAAGATGTAAGTCAATAATAAAAAGGAGGTTTTAAAATTGGCCATAAATTGCCTGTGAACTTAGCTTATCTAATTAATAATCATAGTAAGCTTTATTTGCAAACTTTAAAATTCAATGTACTTTCCTATAGTGTGATAAAATCACTCATACTCCAGAAATCTCCACTAAATTTCAACAAGAATATGTGAAAGATTGAACAACAGAAGTGAGTGTGTGATGGAGTCTGAGGGTAGGTTGAAGAGAGAAGGGGGAGAATTCTCGATGGTTCGATTTTCAGACAGAACATAAAGTGGTTCAAAAAAACACACGTGACTCATTACAAGTCTGAAGTGTTTAAACTCAAAACACATTTGTCTAATGCATGTTTGAAGCATTATATGAAGCACAGTCGTATTACATGAAGACAAAACAAAACGCAGCTACTCCAGTACATAAAACGCAGACAGAAGGATTAAAGTGTTTAATGACTCATGTGGATGGCACATGCAGAAGAGCTAACTTAAACAAGTTAATCTGAAGGTCTTCTTCTTCTCCAGTAGCTATAAAAGAAGGTAGAAGCATCAGACAAGTGATAACATAACTCACAAACTTCATTTTCAATTCATATTGTATTCAGTCATTGTGAGTGCAAGAACAGAGAGAAGAAAAAGATCAAAGAGTGCTAGGGTACTAACTAGGGGAGCTTTGGAGGCTCTTGCATGTGTTGAGAAACACACAATCTCTGTATCGATTTTGTTCTCCTTCTTCATATAGTGAAATATTCACCACTAAAAGTGGGAACCTTGGATGTAGATAGTTTCATACTATCAAACCAAGTAAAATCTGGTCTTCATTATTTTCTGCATTTACATTCCTACAAAGTTTTTGACAATCTTTATCAGTTTTTGTTTTAAAGAACAACAGTAAAGTAAATATATCCCAACAGAAGTGGTATTAGAGCTTTTAAGACTTCCTGGGGCATTTCTTGGACTCCCCAAGCATCAAGAATCATCAAAGAACAGTCAGGAAGTAAATTCTTTAAGTTTCTTTACACTTCAGTACTCATGGAAGGTAAGGAAATGGATGTATTTTCTGGTAAAGAAGACTTTACCATCTAGAAAATCCAGATGCAAACTCTTCTTGAATCATATGACTGTTATGGTGCTATAGATGATCAGTATGACTTAGAGACTGATCTTATAAAGAAGCTAAAGATGCAAAGACTTGCACTTTGCAAGTTAATGCTTCACTTATCACCAACAGTGATAAGAAAAGTGCAGAATTGTAACACTGCACAGAAGCTTTGGGTGAAACTTAATGAATTATATGCCAAGAATTGTCTTCCTAACAAGATGACACTTCTTCACAATCTTGCTAACTACAAGATGAACACTTCAGTCTCCTTAGATGATAACTTAGACTATTTCTTTAAGCTAGTTCAAGATTTAGAAGCTACAGATGAGAAAATTTCAGAGGAACATCAAGCTGTAGTAATCCTAAAGGCATTAACTTCTGAATTTAATGCATTCAAGAAGGTCATTAAGCATGCTAGTGGGGAATCACTTACTGTAAAGAGGGTTTTTAGATTCTCTATGGAAGAAATAGTTGAAGTGAATCCTTTTAAGAAAGAGGCTAAAGTGATGTTTGTAGAGAATAATTATGAGAAGAAATCTCATAAGAAAAATAGCAAGAAAGGAAAGTGGCAGAAGGGAAGTGGGAAAGAAAAACACTCAAAGGAAGGAGTAACTGAAGCAGAACCTAGAATTTACAAAACTAGGCTTGTAGCTAAGGGATTTAGGCAGAAGGAAGGAATAGACTACAAGAAGATATTCTCTCCAGTAGTCAAGTTCAAGACAATTAGGCTTATACTAGTCCTTGCAACTTTATATGATTGAGAAATCCATCAAACGGATGTTAAGACAGCTTTCCTATATGGAAAGCTATAGGAGACTATATATATGAAGCAACCAATTAGATTTGAGGACAAAAACAAGCTAGACTATGTTTGCCTATTGCCAAAAATCCCTATATGGGCTCAAGCAAGCTCCTAGACAATGGAATAAGAAGTTCCATGAGGTTGCTGCTAGCATGAACTTCATTAGAAGCTCATATGATTACTGCCTATATTATAAGGATCTAGGAACGACTAAAGCAGTGTTTATGTTAGTCTATGTAGATGATCTCATCATCACAGGGAAGGACTTGAATAAAATTCAAGAGGTTAAGACTGAATTGTACTCTCATTTTGAAATGAAAGACCTAGGGGAAGTTCAGAAGCTTCTAGAAATGCAGATAATAAGACATATGAGGGAAGGAAAATTGTGGCTTGTTTAGAGGAATTACATAAGGAAAATCCTAGCTGAATTTAATATGGAACAAGCTAAACCTACTTTAGTACCTTTAGGATCACACTTACAGATGGTTTATGATAAGTGTCCTAAGACTGAAGAAGAACAGAAGGCTATGGCTCACTATCCCTATGATGTAGGTGTTGGAAGCCTAATATACCTTATGCTATGCACAAGGCCTGATCTAGCCTATGCTATAAGTATCCTAAGTAAGTTCATGGCCAATCCAGGTTTAGAACACTAGCAAGGGCTCAAAAATGTTCTCAGATATATTTCTGGAATAGTGAACTGTGGATTATGCTTCACTAAAAGGGAGATAATCAAATGCAATTACCTGTCTCTACATGGCTATATGGATGCTAACTATGCAACAGATAAGGACTCAAGGAAGTCAATTTCAGCATATGTATTTACACTATCAGCAAACACAATAAGTTGGAAATCACAACAACAATCAGTGGTAAGCTTATCAATAACAAAGGTAGAGTATTATGCAATAACAGAAGGGGTAAAGGAACTAGCATGGCTATCAGGAATATTAAAGGAAATTAACACAGAAATATCAACACCAACATTATACACGGATAGTCAGACTACGTGGTACCTGAGCAGAGACGCAGTCCTCCATGAATGATCCAAGCACATAGATGTGCGACTGCATTTTGTCAGAGACCAAATCGCCAAGGGAACCTTCAATCTGGAGAGAATAAAAGGTGAGAAAAATCCATCTGACTTTGGTACTAAAATACTAACACAAAAGAAGTTTAATTTTTGCAGGGAATACTTACAAATCATGGAAGCCCCTTGATTACGAAGTCAGCTTCCGCAGATCTCACAAAGGGGGTGAAGATTAGGGTTTCGGGTTTTTTGGGGATCTCTCTAGGACTTTTATTTGAGCTACGATTGATGGAGTAGGAGGGAAAGTGTGATAAAATCACTCATACTCTAACAATCTCCACTCAATTTCAACAAGAATACGTGAAAGATTAAACAACAGAAGTGAGTGCGTGATGGAGTCTGAGGGTATGTTGAAGAGAGAAGGGGGAGAATTCTCGATGGTTCAATTTTCAGACAGAACATAAAGTGGTTCAGACAAACACACGTGACTCATTACAAGTCTGCAGTCTTTAAACTCAAAACACAGTCGTCTAATTCATGTCTGAAGCATTACATGAAGCACAGTCGTATTACATGAAGACAAAACAAAACGCAGCTACTCCAGTACATAACACATAGACAGAAGGATTAAAGTGTTTAATGACTCACATGGATGGCCTATGCAGAAGAGCTGATTTAAACAAGTTGATCCGAAGGTCTTCTTCTTCTCCAACAGCTATAAAAGAAGGCAGAAGCATCAGACAAGTGATAACACAACTTAGAAACTTCATTTTCAATTCATACTGTATTCAGTCATTGTGAGTGCAAGAATAGAGAGAAGAAAAAGATCAGAGAGTGTTAGGGTACTAACTAGGGGAGCTTTGGAGGCTCTTGCATGTGTTGAGAAACACACAATCTCTGTATTGGTTTTGTTCTCCTTCTTCTTCATATAGTGAAATATTCACCACTGAAAGTAGGAACCTTGGATGTAGATAGTTTCATACTATCGAACCAAGTAAAATCTGGTCTTCTTTATTTTCTGCATTTACATTCCTGCAAATTTTTTGACAATCTTTATCAGCTTTTGTTTTAAAGAACAACAGTAAAGCATATATATCCCAACAGAAGTGGTATCAGAGCTTTCAAGACTTCCTAGTGCATTTCTTGGACTCCCCAAGCATCAAGAATCATCAAAGAACAGTCAGTAAGTAAATTCTTTAAGTTTCATTACACTTCACTAATCATGGTAGGCAAGGAAATTGATGTATTTTCTGGTAAAGAAGACTTTACCATCTGGACACTCCAGATGCAAACTCTTCTTGAATTATATGACTGTTATGGTGCTATAGATGATCAGTATGACCTAGAAGCTAATCCTATAAAGAAGCTAAAGATGCAAAGACTTGCACATTGCAAGTTAATGCTTCACTTATCACCAATAGTGATAAGAAAAGTGCAGAATTGCAACACCGCACAGAAGCTTTGGGTGAAACTTGATGAATTATATGCCAAGAAGTGCCTTCCTAACAAGATGACACTTCTTCACAATCTTGCTAACTACATGATGAACACTTCAGTCTCCTTAGATGATAACCTAGACTATTTCTTTAAGCTAGTTCAAGATTTAGAAGCTACATATGAGAAAATTTCAGAGGAACATCAAGCTGTAGTAATCCTAAAGGCATTACCTTCTGAATTTAATGCATTCAAGAAGGTAATTAAGCATGCTAGTGGGGAATTTAATTTTTTCGGAGAACCCTAACATTGGTTGCATGAAAAAAGGGCGAAGCGGTTATTTTTGATGTGACGAGAAATATACATTTGACCACAAATGTAAGAAGAGACAGCTACAATTTTACGTAGTTGCCGAAGATAATGACAATGGGAAGGTGTCAACCGACCAAGAGGAGGAGGATCTGGAGGAAGGTGGTGTAGAAGAAGATTGTCCCATAGTCTCCATGCAATTGATGTTAGGGTTCTCCGATGAAACAGAATTCAAACAAATGTGATTAGTGGGGATGCATCAATGGTGGCAGATTCACATACTCATTGATAATGGCAGTACACATAATTTTGTAGACATTGTAGTGGCGAGAAAAGGAAAATGTGACCTCAGAGAAATTGATCTTGTTTCAATTACAGTGGGCAGAGGATTACAACTGCAATGTCGGCAGTGTTGCAGAAACTTTGCATGGTCCATGCAAGGCGTGCAATTCAATACGGAGGCTCTGGTATTATCGTTAGGAGGTTGTGACGTCATTTTAGGAGTTCAGTAGTTAGTGGGACTAGACGATGTCTTATGCAATTTCAGAACTTGGGCAATGACATTTACTTGGGAAGGAAAGGTGGTGACCTTGCGTGGAGATCCAAAGGGAAAATCAAGGATCGTTTCAAGTAAAGGGCTCCAGAAGACTTTATAGGGTTCATCGAGTGGACAATTGCTCATGATACAACTTTCTACTCCAATCGAGTATCAACTCCAGCAGATGCTAATAACAGAAGAACAAGGAAGTATGTTTGACGAGATTAATGTAGTATTGTCCAATTATGCCGAAGTATTTCAGGAACCATCTCATCTTCCTCCTAATCACAGGTACAACCACCAGATTGTGTTGATGGACGCTGTTGATTCAATCAACGTAAGGCCATACTATTATTCAGGAAACCAGAAGGATGTAATAGAACAAGAGGTCAAACAACTCATGAAGCAAGGATTCATCCGCCAGTAGTTCTTGTTAAGAAGAAGGACAACTCGTGGAGGATGTGCGTGGATTATTGAGAGCTGAACAGGTATACGATGAAGGATAAATTTTTGATACCCCTTATTGAAGAATTATTGGATGAACTTCATGGAGCCAGTTGGTTCTCTAAGTTGGATCTGCGCTCGGGTTACCACCAAATCTGAATGTAACCTGAAGATATTCCAAAGACGACTTTCAAAACACACCAGGGACATTATGAGTTCTTGGTGATGCCCTTCGAGCTGACGAATGGGCCCTCCACGTTTCAACAATTAATGAATGAGCTTTTTAAACCATTTCTGTGACGTTTCATCCTGGGTTTTTTAATGATATACTGATATACAGTTCCTCGTTAACCTTACATGTAGAACATATTGCGATAGCCTTTCAGACATTACTGGACAACCAATTATTTCTTCGAGGAAACAAATGTGTTTTCGGAGCTCGACATGTGGATTACTTGGGTTATACCATCTCTGAAGCAAGGGTGGCAATGGATTTGCAGAAGGTTAAAACAATAGAGGAATGACTTGTACAGAAGTGTATTAAAGAGTTGGGGGGATTTCTGGGAATCACGGGATATTATAGGAGGTTCATTAAAGGACATGGAGCAACGGCAAAACCCCTAACAGAACTTTTTACGAAGGAAAAAGTATCCAATTGGAACTGGCAACAGGAGAAACAAACAGCTTTTGAGAGCTTGAAGAAGGCCATTATGTTTGCTCCGGTGTTGGCGTTATTGGACTTCTCTAAACCATTTGTAATTAAATCCGATGCATGTGGGCAAATAATTGGTGCGGTACTGCAACAGGAAGGCCATTCCATCGCTTTCTTAAGCAAAGCATTGGCAAGGAGGCATCATGGGTGATTTACATATGAGAAGGAGTTTTTGGCGTAGTTAAAGGCCATCAAATAGTGGCATCACTATCTGATTCCCAGACCATTTATCGTCAGGACTGATCATCGGAGTTTTAAATACTTATTAGAGCAACGTCTGTCAACTCTGTTTCAACAATCGTGGCTACCGAAGCTTTTAGGATACAATTTTGAAGTGCACTATCGAAGTGGTAAAGAGAATGCCACGGTAGACTCCCTCTCAAGAATCATGAGTGTAGAAATGTTAATGTTATCAGTAACACAAATGCAGGGTGAACTATTAGAAGATATAAAAAAGAGTTGGTAGTAAGATGGAGTTATTCGGAACTTAAACAAGACATTGGAATCTGGCAATGCTAAATCCTTTGCATACGACTTGCAGGAGGGGTTATTAAGATAAAAGGGACATTTGGTTGTGGGAACCAATTCGAGACTTCATCAACATATCATAGGCATTAGTCATGACGATGCCAAGGGAGGCCATGCAGGCACTGTTGCCACTACGAAGAAGTTACAGAAAATGTTCTTTTGGAAGGGTATGGCCAGTGACGTGAGGGTTTACGTTCAGAATTGTATAAGTTGTCAGAGAAATAAATATGACAACTTTTCTTATCCTGGTTTACTGCAACCTGATAGGTTCACAAAATATTCTCATTTCATTTATGTTAAGCATCTTTATTCCACTTGTGATATAGCCGAGCTATTCCTTAATAATGTGTTTTAAGTTACATGGAATGTTGGAGTCCATAATTAGTAACAGAGATCCGGTTTTCTTGAGCAAATTTTGGCAGGATCTTCTTTGGTTACAGGGGGTTAAGTTGAAACACTCGACTACTTACCATCCACAAATGGATGGACAGATGAAGGCAGTAAACAAGATTCTTGAGAGCTATTTACGTTGCTTCTGTGGAGAAACACCTCAGAAGTGGGGAGAATGGTTGGCATTGGCAGAATAGTGGTACAATACCACTTACCGAGCTGCCATTAACACCACTCTGTTTAAAGCTTTGTATGGTTATCCTCCACAGCGTATACTCCCTACATTGCAGGAGATTCGAAGGTTTTAGAGGTTGATAGAGTTCTACAGAACAGGGAGGCAATGCTTAATCTTAAAAGGTTCCATTTGTAGAGGGCCCAAAACCGCATGAAGCAGTACGCGGATTCGAAACATTCAGAGAGAAAATTCAAGATCAAAGATATGGTGTTGTTAAAACTACAACCATACAAGTAGTTTTCTTTACAAAGGAGGAGCAATCAGAAGCTATCCCCTCTGTACTACAGGCCATACAGGGTGATTCAACGAATTGGAGAGGTGGCTTATAATTTAGAACTTCCGACCAATGCAACAATATATCCAGTTTTTCATGTATCGGAGCTTAAAAAGGTGCTTGAATGTCATAACTTTACTTCTTCATCACTACTGGAATTCCTTACGCTTACAGAACGAGTTCTAGTAGCCATATTGGATAGAAGAAACACCAAAAGAAACAACTGAGAAGTCACACAATGGTTAATTCAATAGTCAGACGAGGAAAACACTAGTGCTAATTGGGAGTATGTTTTCGACCTCTAGAAGCGATTTCCTGAAATTAATCTGATAAACAAAGACATTAAGGGGAAGGGGATTGTTGCGGAGATTGTTGAAGGCGAGGGAACATAAGCACAACACGCAGAAGACCTGGAATAATTGTTAGATTAGACGCAACGTTTAGAATAAGACTAGAGAACATCAAATGTACTCGAGTGTACGGAATGACTCGCTAATTGTATTTAAGCGTGTCCCCAACCTGAATATACGACATGTTTGTTATGAATGAATGATGTCTTTCTCTCTCTACGAATCTTTCTCTGTAACTCTCCCTCTCTCTCTTTTCTATAACTAAGTTCGTTATTCGGAAGTTCGTGCGCGCTATGGTTGGGTGATGAATTAATTATCTCAACAAAAAGCAAGTCCAGATTGTTCTGCAAAAGATCTAAAAGAACATACAAGAATCCACCATTTGTTGAGTTCCTCTGCTCTAGGACAACATAAAAGAAATAACAAAGAAATTAGTGGAAAGAGAAATGAAGTGACCATACCTAGTGAAATGGGTGTCGAGGAGGGAATTATACAAAGGGCGCCTTTGGATTTTTCAGGCTCAACTTCTTTCTATACTTATTAAGCAATTTGACTAAGATATTTCCCCATCGAACCTAATCGACACACAGAAACACAAACAAAGCAGTTAGACTGCTCAAGGATAACAAGAAAAGGAAAAAGAAAAATATTAGGATATTACAGAGAGAAACAAAACCAAACCTGGCGTAGAGTTTGTTATGTGAATTGAACAAATGGAGACCAAATTGAACAAGTGAAGCCACATTGTCCAAAGCCACTTCACTTTTAGCTTTGATGAAGCTGACATAGCAAATCAAACGATTTCTAAATCACACTCTAAAAAATAATTAAAAGCAAAGGAAGTTAAGATATTTAATTGGAAGTCTTCTTAGTGGATTAAACCCCTTAGTTGCAATAAGAAAAAGAAAAACAAGAATATTAGGATATTACAGAGAGAAACAAAACCAAACTTGGGCATAGAGTTTGTTCTGTGATAAGTTGAACAAATCTCTAACTCACCCAGTGTATTGGGATCCGTACCGTTCCGGCCGGTACCGACCGAAAGGTACCGTACTGGCCGGAGACCAGTACCTGAATCCTAACTTCGGTACTGGCCAAAAATACCGACCGGTACCGAGGTTTTCCGTTGGGTACTGGCCGGTACCCAACATATCGAAAAATTCTGGGTCATTTCGCAAACTTTTAAAATCCAGAGGACTTGTTTGAAAAAAAAATTTAACCTACTGCCACCACCACCACCCCCAGCCAGCACACCCATCTCGACCTCGAGTCTGCTACCACCCCTCTTTCTTCAGTCTTCTAGTCTTCTCTCTAACTCTCACCCCTCTCTCTCACTCTCTCGCTCTCACCGTCTCTGTCGCCGGTGTCTGGATCTGTCGCCGATGTCTGGATCGTCTCGCCATCGCCGCCTGGTTGTTGTCTTCTCTGATTCTCCTCCTCGCCCCGGTTGCTCTCCTCCTCGACCTCACCTCATCGTGTAGATCTGGCATCTGCTCTACGCATCCTCTCAAGCTTAATATGCTACAATTTCGCCGCCTCTGCTCTACACCTCCTCTCTCTTCTACACCTCCTTTTAGGTTTAAAGTTTAATGAATCTGCTTTTGCCGTGTCTTGAGATGAGCAAATAGACCAAGAACCAAAGTTAATGTCGGTTGATTTCCTAATAGGGCTTAATAATACAAGGACACATGGCACTTGTTAATTGGAATAAACCACAATACACTTATGGTCTCCACCCTCCACTAGGAAACAGACCAATGACCAACATCTGATTTAATTTGTATTTCGATCAACGGCCTAAAACAATCCCTCAATTTGTGGCATATATTAATGGCATCAATCGACCGGCAAGATTCCTGCCTATTTGTTGTTATGGAATTGGAAACGTTGTAATATTTTTTTCCTCTTATTAAATTATATTTTAATTTTAATTTTTATATATTTTGTAATAATGATCAAATATTAATTCAATATTCAAAAACATTAATTTATTATAAATAGTTTATTATTAATTTTAATAATAATAAACAATCACTAAACACTCTATATATTTTGTCAATATATATAATACTTCAAATAATTAAAATATATTAAAAATTATTTTGTGATTTTATAAAATTTTGGAATTATTTTATAATTTTAAAATTTATTCAAAATCATATCTAGTATTAATCAATATGAATATAGTACCATAATAAAATTCAAATTGGGCATTAAATTGAATAGAGTATTTACATCAAATACTCTCACCTCTTTACCATGAAGTCAAACAAATCATGTTTTTGTGAGATGAAACTCTTTCTGTAATGTTTTTGTTTCAGGCTTAACTTCTACTTGAGTGTTTCTTCGTCATAAACTCTATTTGTAAATTGTTGAACGATATTTATTGTTCTTTTTATTGGATGTTTTGAATCTTTTGATATAATATTATTTATTAAAATGATGAAATTGTATTATTATAATATTTTAAATATTTTATTTATTCTTAATTTTATATTTAAATGATGATAATTATCTTTTTTTATATTAATTGTGTTATTATTTATATGTGAAATATTAAAAAATTATTGTTATTTCATATTAATTGTCATTTTTATTTATTATTAAGATTTTTGAAAATATGGTTGTTGTAAACAGTAAATTAGTAAAGTGTACAGTACAATTGTATAATATACCAATATGAACTATTTTACAATTTTTAAAAATTTTAAAGATTATTTTATAAATTTAAAAAATTTCCTGAAAGATACCGATACTGACAGATAATTAATATACTGACAGACAATTCGAAACCAAATCTAATACGGTGTCCGTAACTTTGAAACCAATGAGATAATTGGGCTCCAACTCTTCACCCGTGCCCCGATATTACTTTCCCGCTTTGCCCTAAACTGATCTCTGTATGCCCCAGTCTCCGTTACCGGACAACCAAAGCCGCCATCTTGTGATTCATCCCTCCATAAGTCGGTCATCCAAAGCCAGCTTCTTGCTCCTCTCTGCTTCTTTACATGGGCAGAGAGAAGTAAAGTTTGGGTATTTTTGACAATGTCTGCCAAATGGCGGGCACTACAACACCGCCACCGATACACCTATAGTGCGGTGATCTTCCCAAACTCATATACCGATTCCTTGTCTCAGTCCCCTTTGTCGTTAAACCCCAAGTCGTTACCTTTCTTTAACGAGCTCAATCACCTTATCTCACTCGCTTCAGTTTACTCCCAAGTAACACATGCCAAGAACTTAGCATCTTCTTTTACCCAGTTGATATCTTCTATGAAAGGTGATGACTTGTTAGTTTTGGAGACTGCTTCGCGTTTTTATACATGGATTTTGTTTCTTGAGAATTCCCTTCCCTTGCATCGTACTCTGGTTTCTGCTTTGGCGAAGGTTAATGATAAGGAGTTGCAGTGCTTGGTTGTTAAGTGTTTTAGGGAGCTTTGTGAGGAGTATGGCGGCAACAAAGTGGAGAGTAGCATGGGAAAGCAGAGGTTTTGTTTGTCGAGAGTGGTGTTGTCTGTGATGGGTATGCCTAAATTGGGGTACTTGGGGGACGTTGTTCAAGACTGTGCAGTTTTTGTGGCTTGGGATGCTGTTTATGGGTTGGAGAGTGTTGTCTCCGAGACCAAAGAGTGGGCTAGGCCGTCCCCGATTGTAATGGAGCAGTGTCAAGAAGCCATGTCTTGTCTGTACTACTTGTTTCAACGGTTTCCGCTGAGATTGAAGGGTTCAAATGACTTTGATGCTGGAGATGCGAATGTTATGGAGAGGGTATTGGGGGTTTTAATAAGCGTTTTGAAGTCCATGGCTTTCTCGAGGGATTGCTTTGTAGCTGCTGGGGTGAGCTTCTGCGCTGCTTTGCAAGTATGTCTCGGTACTGAGGAGCTTAGCATGTTTATCATTGAATCAATATTTTATCAAACCACCTGTAATTTTAACTCGCCTAGCAAATTTATTTTGGAGATTCCATATAAAGGGGATTTATGTTCTGAGATACGAAGTTTGGCTGCCTTAAGTAGACTTTGTTTGATTAGAGGCATTCTAACTGCTGTATCTAGAGCCGTTCTAAATGCCCCTTTTGTTGTACGAAAAGATAAGATGAGTGGTGACGATGGAAATGAAATAATTGGCAGTTCTATCAAGACCATTTTGTATGATGCGATTTTGCCAGAGCTATGTAACTATTGCGAGACTCCAATTGACAGCCACTTCAATTTTCACGCGTTGACGGTGTTACAAATTTGTTTGCAGCAAATGAAGACCTCAATGTTGAGTAATCTTAGTGATTCGTTTGATAATTATGAACCATTCCCTGTGGAAATGGGGTCAAGAGTACTGAGGATTATATGGAACAACATGGAAGATCCTTTAAGTCAAACCGTGAAACAAGTTCATCTAATTTTTGATCTTTTTCTAGATATTCAATCAACTATCCACTGGGAAAAGGATACTGTGAGGATAAAATCTTTCTTGCAAAAGATTGCATTAGATCTTCTCCATATAGGTCCACGTTGCAAGGGGAGATATGTTCCATTGGCTTCGTTGACCAAGAGACTGGGGGCAAAAACTCTGTTAGGCATGAGTCCTGGCCTGCTTTATCAGACCACACAAGCATATAGTGATGATGATGTTTGCTGTGCTGCAACAACTTTCTTGAAATGTTTCCTTGAGAACTTACGTGATGATTGTTGGAACAGCAATGGAGTTGCGAGGGGGTATGCAATTTATAGAGAGCAATGCTTGCCTCCTTTTCTGTATGGTCTATCTTCTGGGATTTCGAAGCTTCGCACTAATCTAAACACATATGCAGTACCAGTTATTCTGGAACTTGATGTGGATAGTATATTTCCCATGCTTTCTTTCATCTCAGTTGGCCCTAATGGGGAGGATGGACTACCAAACCTTGAGCTCAATGGTGCAAACATGGAACTGAGAGTTGAACAGCAAGTAGCTGTTTTAGTTTCCTTGCTTAAAGTGTGTCGTTCACTGGCATTGATTGAAGGGGATGTTGAATTGTGTGATACTGTAGAAACATGTGATAGCTATAATGGGGAGCCAACAGAAAGAGTGAATCTCTATGCTAATGTCTGCATCAAGGGGATAAGGGTTAAGGTTCTTGTTGAGTGGCTAGCTATGGCATTGACCCATGTTGATGAATCACTCCGTGTAGACGCCGCAGAGTCCCTTTTCCTAAACCCAAAAACAGCAAGTCTTCCTTCCCATTTAGAACTTACTCTCTTGAAAGAAGCTGTGCCTTTAAACATGAGAAGTTGCTCAGCCGGTTTTCAGATGAAGTGGACCAGCTTGTTTAGGAAATTCTTTTCTCGGGTTCGAACAGCGTTGGAGAGACAAGTTAAGCTGGGGAGCTGGCAACCCCTTGTGAATTGTGATAACAATGAAGCATGCTCAAGTCTACAAGGTGAGCAAGCTATAGTTAGAAGGGCAAAGAATCTATTTAATTTTATGAGATGGTTGTGTAATTTTTTGTTTTTCTCATGCTATCCCTCTGCTCCATACAAGAGAAAAATAATGGCCATGGAACTGATATTGATAATTCTTAATGTTTGGTCTATCTTGCCATCTTCTCAAGAAATTGGTACTGTCACTCATGATAGCTACCTTTATCCATATAGTAGGGGAATAACTTCTCCGGAGTCTACTATATTGTTAGTTGGCTCTATTATAGATAGTTGGGACAGGCTGAGGGACAGTTCTTTTCGCATATTGCTACATTTTCCTAATCCCCTTCCCGGAATTTCAAGCGGAGACATGATCCAAAGAGTGATAGCATGGGCAAAAAAGTTGGTTTGCAGTCCACGTGTGAGAGAAAGTGATGCTGGTGCTCTTACTTTGAGGCTTATGTTCCGAAAATATGTCTTGGAGCTGGGTTGGACTGTTAGATCTTCTGTTAATGCTGCATTTTTTCCCTCCCTTTCTGAACCATTTGATCAGGAGACTCAGTTTATCAAACCATGTGCTCCTGTCATAGAATACATTGGAGCGTTGGTTGATTGGCTGAAGAATGCTGTGGAGGAGGGAGAGATGGATCTTTTAGAAGCTTGCAAGAACAGCTTTGTTCATGGTATATTACTGGCTTTACGGTATACCTTTGAGGAATTGAATTGGGATTCTGATGTGGCAGCATCAAGCATTTCTGATATGAGGCGTGTATTGACAAGGCTCTTGGAGCTGGTGATGCGTATAACTTCTTTGGCACTATGGGTGGTTTCTGCAGATGCTTGGTATCTGCCTGACTTGGATGAGATGGATGATGATAAAAATTATGTAATGGATGTAGATGTGATAACACCCTCAGGAAGTGAGGGGAGTACTTTAAAACATGCGCAAGATAGTAGGTCATCAGAGCAGATAGTTATGGTTGGTTGTTGGCTGGCTATGAAAGAGGTACTTTACTTATTTGTTGATAGTTATTTCTTGTTCAAAGGATGTTGTCAGTCATACTGTTTTTATGATAATCCTTATATTTAGAATTTAGTCTTTCTTATTGCTACAACTTTAGGCTTGTACCAGAAACTGATTTTTGGAGCTTTCAAGCATGATATATCATTGTGGTATCTTTTAGTTATAAATTAGGAGAAAGGAATTGGTTATATGCTACCACATGGTGTGACCATACCACTAAATTAATTGTGTTCCCCTTTTCAGGTGAGTCTTCTGCTAGGAACCATTGTAAGGAAAATTCCTTTACCAAGTAATAGCTCAGATTCATCTGAGCCTGAGGTCTCCTTTGATGATGCCAGTGATGCCTCCAAATCAACAACATCCAATGCCATACTTGATTTAAAACAACTGGAACAAATTGGGGACCATTTCTTGAATGTCCTTTTGAAGATGAAGCATAATGGAGCAATTGATAAGACAAGGGCTGGATTTACAGCTCTCTGCAATCGTTCGCTTTGCTCTAATGATCCAAGGTGTGTTACCATTAGTCATTTCCTCTTTCTTTTTTTTGTTATCTTTCATTGGTATCTATTAAGTCTATTGTGTGGTTGTAGACAAAGTGACGAGTTTTTCCCTTTATAATCAATTAACTTGGTTCACTTAGCCATCTGACCTTCATTTTTGGATCTCAATACTTCCAAGCATTATTCTTTGTCTGTGTGCACTATGTATCAAGTAGATGTTGGAGACTTGGAGTTCTCAAAACCAACCTGTTTACGTAAATACTTTTTCCTTTGTGGGCTCCATAATGTTTAAACCTTCAAAATAAGGGTAGGAGGTAGTTTTTTAGAACTTAAATTGGTGTTAGTGCCTGTTTAGTTTTTCTCTTATCGTTGCTTATTGGATTCAATTTCAATGGCGGTGAAGTTGAGGACCATCTATTAAAAGGGATGAAATAGTTTGAATTTGAGATTTTTGAATCTGTATTGGAGGCCTTTTATATTTTGAATTGGTTTATAACTGATAAGCACCTTTCCTTCCTCATTGTTTATTGCTTCTAGTTTCTTTCTTATTTTACGCTTCCAACATCTATCTGCATAAACATTAAATCAATCTCAAACTACATGAACTTTAAATCAATCTGTATAAGCATACTTTTATCTCCCTGGATATCAATGCTCAAATCCTTTTCTGAAGAATCATCTTCTAGCCTTTACAAGTATCAACAAGGATTTATGTCCAATTTATCCTGCATGCACTTTTTGTTTGACATGTGCTTGTTCGCACAATCTTTATTTTTTCTATTTCACATGAACAAGTGTTTATAGAAAAAGAAAGTATATCACAAATCCATTTTTTCATAAGTCGTCTCTCTTCCTAGACTTTGTAAGTTGACAGATTCATGGATGGAACAACTTATGGAAAGAACTATAGCCAAAGGACAAACAGTGGATGACTTATTAAGAAGAAGTGCTGGTATTCCTGCTGCTTTTATCGCTTTGTTCCTCTCAGAGCCTGCAGGTGCACCAAAGAAACTTCTTCCACGTGCTTTGCAATGGCTGATCAATGTAGCTAATAGCTCTTTACACACTTCATTTGATGTGAATGGCACAACTGTTGACTCATTTCTTTCTTCAACAACAAATACGCCTGAACCTGATTCTGCAAAAAGTTTTGATTTGAATAAGCTGGAGAAGAACTCTAAGATCCGAGTTGAGGGCGTAGTTCCTACCGTACATGCATTCAATGTTCTTAGAATTTCGTTTGATGACACAAACCTGGCTACCGATACATCTGGTTTTGCGGCAGAGGCATTGATTGTTTCAATCCGCTCTTTCTCCTCTCCATACTGGGAAGTCCGCAATAGTGCAACTCTGGCATACAGTGCTCTGGTACGGAGAATGATGGGGTTCCTAAATGTTCAGAAGCGAGAATCTGCAAGGCGAGTGTTAACTGGGCTTGAATTTTTTCACAGGTATGCTTTGTATGGTTAAGATATATTATTGCAGCTATTTATCTCTTACATTTTCTATTTTTTTTGTTGATTTTTGTGCCTTCATGAACAATTAGAAACCTGTGACAGAGCCCCAAAACTTAAGTTCTAAGTATGCTTTATGAGAGTAGGAGATGTTATTGCTGTCATTTATTTGTTGGATTTTCTGTGCTTTTTTCTGGTGATTTTTATGCCTTCACGAACAATTAGAAACCTGTGAATGAGCCCCAAAACTTAATTTTTCTCAGAACATTTCAAAAGTTATAAAATCTTTCGAAGTTTAGTACATATTCTCTCTCTGTCTCTCTTTGTGAATAAAGACCAATGATGATCTGTTACTATTTTCATATCTGATTCAGTCAAGTTGCTGTTAATTTATGGAAACACTCTTTATGGCTTAGGTTTTAGGTTATTGTTTGTTGACGTTTATGACCTTTTGCTCTTGGTAAACTTGAGGTCGTATGGGAAACTGAAATGACTAAATAAATAAATAAACAAAAGGGGAAGGAGAAGAACAGTGTTCATTGCAATCATGTTCTTAGGAACATGAAGGAATTCATTTCTCAAGTTTCATGCTAGATGCTACCAATTGTTTTATAAAATGAAGGGTTGGTGGCCTGGCATCACCATTCTCCTTTTGGGTACTTTGTTGGCTGAGTTTGCTCTTATAATGTTTTTTCAGAGTCTCAAAGTATTCATAGTACTTGAATTGCTGTAAGCATTTAACGTTTGATTTTGTATACAGCATCAGATATACTTTTACAAGTTCTATCGTCAGTCTCTGCCTATCATCTGTAATTCACTTTGTGGGTTTCATTTATAGCTTCTGTTGTTGTCTTGAGATCCAGTTTGTTAATTACTTATAATATCATGCTTTACCATATTGGCAACTAATTGTTGTTTATGATCTGCAGATATCCCCCACTGCATCCATTTCTCCAAAGTGAACTCAAAACTGCGACAGATCTTCTTTTAGATGCAACTTCTCAACATGCAGAATCCAACCTTGCAAAGCTTGTTCATCCAAGCTTATGCCCTATCTTGATTCTTTTATCCAGGCTTAAACCTTCAACAATGGCCAGCGAGAGTGGAGATGATCTGGATCCTTTCCTGTTTATGCCATTCATCAGGCGGTGCTCAACCCAAAGCAATTTACGTATACGTATTCTTGCATCTAGAGCTTTGACAGGTCTTGTATCCAATGAGAAACTGCCAATTGTACTCCTAAATATTGCCTCTGAATTGCCTCGCTCTGAGAATCAAAGTACAGCAGATGAAACAGACAGAGTTTCCTACAATGCTATTCATGGAATGCTGTTGCAATTATGTATACTTCTAGATGTCAATTGTCGAAATCTGGCTGATTTTGCAACAAAAGAAAAGATCCTCAGTGACATGGTCCAAATTCTTGCAGCCCGTTCTTGGATTGCTAGTCCGAGACAGTGTCCTTGCCCTATCCTTAATGCTTCATTCATAGAACTGCTGGATATCATGCTCAGCATTGCAAGAAAAAGCCAGATTCATAAAGACCTTTGTTCCATTCTTGACATGCTGTTGGAGCTATCAACAAAGTGCTTAGATATTAAAGCTTCTTGTGCACTGCCATTTTCTGATCCAGCAATAACAGAGCTTCGTAAACAAGCAGCCATTTCTTATTTCAGTTGCGTGCTGCGGGCCTCTGAAGAAGATGAAGAACAGGTTCTTCAAATGGCACAGCCATCATCTCCATCGAACTTGAACAATTTTGAGCCATCTGTAAAGAATTTTTCTGCTGGACTCTCAGAAAGGCTGATTCATTCTCTGTCAGACCCTTCTTATGAAGTTCGGCTTGCAACATTGAAGTGGCTGCTGAAATTCCTGAATTTTATTGAATCTAATAGTGAGGCTAAGGATGAATTTGGCACTGAGGTTATGACTATTCAGTACTGGACTAAGTCACATCTGCAGCCAACAATGATGAAGCTTCTGGACTCTGAGAAGTATCACAGATGTAGCTATTATATTCTAAGGATTCTTTTTGCTTGGAACTTACTGCAGTTCCAGAAACTTGGTAAAGGAAATTGTGTAGACACTAAATTTGTTGGTAACTTGGACTATGATTCTGTGACCCAGTTTTGGGATAAATTGATATACTTGTACAAGTTCACAAGACATGCAAAGACACGGGAGACACTCGTCTGTTGTATTGCTATATGTGTCAAACAATTTGCGACTTTATTGACCAACAACATTCTTGCTACAGCGCCTAGTGCACTGGATCAGTTGGAAAGGGTTGGCCATTTTTATGAATGCACAAACTTCTTTGTTAACCTGATTAAAGAGCATACTTCCTCATCTGAGCCAGTAAATATGCGCAAGGCAGCAGCTGAGTCGATAATTGCATCGGGTCTTCTTGGGCAGGCTGAGTTTATAGGTTCTTATTTGTTCTGCCATGAAATTCCCACAAAAATATCAATTTCCTCTTGTGAACTGAAGGGTGTTGGCGTTTATGCCCATCAAGTGCTAGAGATGTGGTTCAGTTGCATCAAACTCCTGGAGGATGAAGACGATGCAATAAGGCAAAGCCTTGCTATGGATATCCAAAAGTGCATTTCTTTTAAAGGATCTGCAAATAGCTCCCATACTGTGGGAGTCCCAACCCAAGTGGAGAAAGTGATTGAATTGAGTTTTCTGCATCTTTCTTCTACATTTGGTCACTGGATTAATTACTTTGACTATCTTACACAGTGGGTACAAGATGCAGCAAAATATGTGGTAGCCAAAGGGGATTTTGTTAGACGGGTTTTTGACAAGGAAATCGATAATCATCATGAAGAGAAACTCTTGATATGTCAGATTTGTTGCATGCATTTGGAGAAGCTTCCAATATTGAAATTATGGTTGACTGAGATGCCTATCAGAGTTGATTTCAGGAACTACCTATATGACTGGAGAATGAGGTTTTATAATCAGTTGACTTCATTTGCAAAGGATCATGTCGAGCAACTGGGAGAAGTTGATTGGATAGGTGGCGTGGGCAACCACAAGGATGCATTTCTGCCGCTGTATGTGAATTTACTCGGCTTTTATGCTCTTTCTAACTGCATGTTTTTTGGAGAATTTGAGGATGGAATGCATCTACTATCTCATGTTATTGAACTTGGTAAAGTTATCAATCCATTTTTCAGGAACCCTTTGATTTCTAACCTTTATTTGTTAGTTATAAAGGCACATGAAGAAAAGGTTGGTGCAATTGCTCACCATTTAGATTCCAAATTTATAGATGACACAATGTGGGATGGTTTTGACCCATATTTCCTTCTGAGGTAAGATAGTATTTTGTACCATAACATATAAGAAAAAGGTTTTGCTAAAAAGTATTTTGATGTGCAACCTATGTTGAGCTTATCATATCCATGTTGGCTTTATTTTACTGCATTTATTGGTTGATCCAATGAAAATTTAACTCAACCCTTATTTCTTATATTCAATCCCATAAACTCGTTGAACATTAGGATGCTTTAGCTTTCAGATACTTTAAAGACTGCGGTTGTTTGATTGACGGAATGAAGGAAAACATGTGAACGGAAGGCTAGTGGTTATTCTTTGTAGAAACCAGCTTCTTTCCCTTTTATCATCCCATTTTTGTTTAATTGATATATAGCTAAGGCTGAATGAAAGTACCTGCGACATACCAGGATAAGTTTATGGTTTAGGTGGGGAAGATCATGAGTGGAAAATTGTGCAAAACATAAAATCATCGTGCATTCCAGACTGAAAACTCTATAATGCCCTTCAACTGCAAGTCTTAAGAAACTGAACTGTAATGGAAGAACATGATTATACCAACTGTTTTACGTTCACTCTGTTCTGCTGGAAGGATCAGACAATGAAATTGCTTGTAACGCGTTTATAAATGCTCATTGCTTGACCAAGGCCACCTATGCTCGTGGTTACAGCAGCGATAGGTTATGGTGACTACCAAGGCCTGTGGTTGAAAGAGAGACAGATTGATCAGTTTTTAACCCAAATTTTTTTAAATTAAATTAAATCAAATAAAAAAATTAATCAGTTTAAGATTTTACTGTAAAAACCGTTAAAATTGATTTGATTTTTAAAACAGGAAGTAATTTAATTTAATATCCTTTTTTTTTGGTTAAAAATTGATCAATTTTTATCAATGATTTTAAAACGGACTAATTTGGTTTATTTGATCGGATTAAGCTCCAATTGACTTAATTTTTGGTTCGATTTTTATTATCAACCACAAGGAATGAAAACCGTTTAGTTAAATAATAAACCGACCGATTTTTTTGAATAGTGAAGAATTATAAATTCGGTTCTTCTTTTTCATAATGGGTCACTGATAGACATAAGCAGTCTTCCTTCAGAAGCTTGAGTAAGTTTTCTCTAATTGGTCACTTTTGGGTATGCTTTATGAAGTGAGTGATGAACTAGTGATCCCTTTACCAGTCCAACAACAAGGATATAATGAAGATCCTTCACAACATACCAAGAGAAATCGCAAAATGATGAGAGGACAAAGACAGGGAACAAACAAAACACTAGAGGGGAGGATCTTTTTAAACATTAAACTTCTTGTCTCATCGGTTTAATTTTTGATTGAGTTTTTAGAATATTGATTATACATATGGTTATCAGAAGGGAGAAGCTCTCACTAAAGAGGAGAGATCATCTATCAAAGTTATGTACCAAACTATGCAAAAATATATTATATTTCTTATTAGACTATACCAATAAAATTTGGACTATTAATATTATCGATCAATATACTAAATATCAAAAAGTTAAGGATTAAATAAATCATAAATTATTTCTCTTGTCCTCGTTTCTTATTATCTAAAAAATCTCAAATTTTGATTCCCTAAACCCCTATCTTCATCGATTTTCCTCCTCATGAAAGCACTCTCCTTTTGTTACGTCACACCCTATCACCACCATGAAGCTGTGAGCCAATCCTTGATGGGAATTAAATTGAAAAAGGGAAATATGACAAGTGAGCTGGAAAGAACGCGAAGAAAGAGTAAGTGAACTGAGATGAAGATAAAGGAAGTGTATTAAGATTAAAGGAAGCATATTAGTATGTAGATATGAAAAATTGACGTTGTGTAGAATTAATGGATTAGAAACAAAGAGAAGAGATGACATTGTCTGAAAAGCAGCTTTTAGTTAATAATTGATACATGTGTAATCATTTGATCGGGTAGTTATCAATGGCTAAAATAGTCGTTGAATAAAATGTTTGAAAGAGTTGAGTAATTAACAATCATAACTACCTTTCTCTCATATTTGCTAATACTTGCTACAATTTGAAAACCCTAATCCTCAAATTAAACCTTAAATTAACTACATCAAATTGGTGTTAGATTACATTCAGTTCAATGGGCAATGGCAGAAGGAACTCAGGCTAAAAAATGGAGCAAATTGAAGAAGGTTTGCATAATCAGATATAATAGTTGGAGCTTTGCCAAGAAAGAAACTTAAAAGAACTAAAGGAATGAATTATTGCATTAGGAGGATAATGTAGATTTAATAAGAAGAGGATATGGAGATCAACATGTTCTAAAGGCAAAAGGCTTAAAGAGAACGTCCTATAGACATTACTCTATGCCTATAAGATTTAGTAAGATTGAATTTCTAGGTTTAAAAGAGACGGGTTGCGAGTTTGGGTCTTTAAGTATAAGCAAATTTTCATATTTGATCAGACTCCAACTAAGATGAAAGTGGGATTAGTGGTCATACACTTGGAAGGTGAAGTAATGGTTTGGAATAAGTTTTAACTTTTTAAGAGGATAATGAGGGAGACTCCTAATTGGGGAGAGTACTTATTGACACTTAAAGTAGAGGTTTGGTGAGTTTTATTTAAAGATCCTATAGGAGAATTAAAAGAGTTAAGACAAAAGGGTATTGTCAAAGATCTTGTATTAAGTTTTATTTGTTATCTCACTAACTAATCATACCAAAGTCGTATTTGGTGATTATGTACTTAAAGGGGTGAAATCTAAAATAGACTAGAATTTGGAACTCTAAGACCGCAATAGGTGTATGAATTGGCGAAAAAATACAAAGCAATGGCTTTTCATTGTTAGGGAAAATATAATCAAAGGAGTGGTTACTCAGTAGGGTATTCCTTTAATTCATTGAAATCATCTTAAGGTATCTTATTTAAACTAGTATCAGGAGGAAGCCAAAGGTTGGGAAGTAGGTGAAATAGTAGAAAACAACATATGCTAAAGAATTGGATTATATAAGAGTCAACGGACTTTGTTTTTAATGTGAGAAAAAGTATGTACCGAGCTATAAGTGTAAAAGAAAAATGTTACAAACGTATATAGTGGAGGATGACATTAAGGACGAAGAATTAAAGGAGAAGGATGAAGTTAACAATGCACTTACTATATCACTATAGGTAATGGCAGAAGTCAGTGAGGTAAAGTACCAACAGATGAATATTAGGAACATGATTTATAGGAAAACAATTCATATACTGATTAATAGGAGAAGTATACACAATTTTATTGATAAGGCTACTAAAGAATACAGGAGATAACTAGAAGAGATTCAGAATATTGCAATAATGGTAGGAGAAGGAATGCATATCAACAATAACCATCTCTATCGTAGTCATAAGTTTATCACTGATGTCTTAATAATTGATATTAGGGGAAATGACATGATTCTCGGTGTTTAATGGTTATTTATATTGGATGATATAGTTTGCAACTATCAAACATAAGCAATGAAGTTTCAGTGGTAAGGGAGTGAGTTGGAATTAATGAGTGAAGAAGTTAAGTAATTATCAAAAGTTTCAAATAAGAAAAAGGGGAGAATCACTAGCACAAAAGATGTGGTGTGCTACTTGATAAAATTTTAGGCTAAACATGAAGAACATCTTATGTAATAAAAGAAGGAATGTTAAAATATTTATATGAAGTTGAAGGAGAATAAATTATTAGGAGAATACAAGGATTAGTTGCAACAAACTTATGGTGATGTATTTGGGCAACCTAAAGGAATTCCAAGGAGATTTCATGACCATAAGATTCCTTTTAAGGAGAGAACAAGGTCACTAACCTCATGCCTTATAGGTATTTTAGATTACAAAATGGAGTTATGCAAGCATTGGTTGATGAAATGTTTAAACAAAGAACTATATGACATAGTGTGAGTCTCTTCTTAGCACATATGATCTTGATTAAGAAAAAGGATAGATCGTGACACTTTTGAACCAAAGTACTATTAAGGATAACTTCCTTATTCCCCTAGTGGAGGAATTGTTTGATGAATTGAATGAAGCTAGATATTTTTCTAAGGTAGATTTAACAGTAAAATATGATAAAAATATGATCTATAAGGAAGATGTTTACAAGATGACTTTCAGACATATAAAGGGCATTTTAAACTATTGTTCATACGCTTTGTATTAACAAATGCTTCAACTACATTCCAAATTATAATGAACCATATATTCAAGGTTTACTTAAAGAGGTTTGTCGTTGAATTCTTTAATAACATATTGGTATATAATAAATTATTCGATTAATATTTAGAACACTTATAACAATTACTTAAGACTTGAAGGATGCGACAGTTGTACCTTAAGCTAACTAAATGTTCATTTGGTGCATTTAAGTTGAATATTTGGGAGATATAATCAATTG
Organism: Erythroxylum gracilipes; assembly: GCA_026413385.1. Taxonomy (NCBI): domain Eukaryota; kingdom Viridiplantae; phylum Streptophyta; class Magnoliopsida; order Malpighiales; family Erythroxylaceae; genus Erythroxylum; species Erythroxylum gracilipes. The sequence continues at coordinate 11,360,045 of JANZLC010000008.1, read as the reverse complement.
TGAGAGAGTAGTAACTGATCTACATTAGATACAGATAGTCCAAAAATAGCATAAGCTAAAAACTATTAAATAACTGAGGGAATTCTTGGGCTTATGTGAATACTACATAAGCTTTATTAAGGATTATTATCAATTGAGTAAACCACCAAAAATTTATTAAACAAGGATGCTCTTGTTTAAACTTTGGAGATTACCAGTGTTTTTCTTGGCTTTAAAAGATACAATAACATTAGCTCTAGTATTGAGTTTACCTAAATTTATGAAGTCTTTTGTGTTAGAAGCTAATGCGTGTGAAGAGAGGTTAGGGGCAATCATTATACAAAAGAGTCATCCTATGGCATATGTTAGTAAAATGTTATCGTATCATTGTAAGCACTTATCAGTTTATGAGAAATAGTTCTTAACATTAGCCATGGTTATTAAGTAATGCTCACACTACTTAACAAAGAGGAATTTTACGATACAAACTGATAACTATAGTTTGAAATATTTGATGGATCAGAAGGTAAATACACTTTTTTAGCAAATATGGCGTCCTAAGCTAATTTAGTTTGATTTTGCTATTCATTACAAAATAGGCTTTGGTATTTCAATAATTGATTCATTATTGCATGTAACTGTCTTGAAATTATTCACCATATTGATTTCTCAAATACAGTCAAATTTAGTTCACGAAATACAATAAAGTTGGTAAGAGGATGATGAAACTCAAAAGATGATTTTACAAATGAATAAGGGGGAATATAAATGCTCCATTTATACCTAGAACAATGAACATTTAATATGGAAGGGACATTTAGTAATGGGTAATTTGTTACCTCTAGGGAAAAAGATCATCCCTTTATTTTATATAGGGTGGCTTGGTACATATAAGAAACTGAGTATGCATTTTTTTGGAGGAAATTGCAGAGAGATGTTTATGAATTTGTTAGGAAATGTGAAGTTTCCCCAAAAAAATAAATATGAATTAACAACTCCTTTTGCTTATTACAACGCTTACCAATTGCTAAGCAATTATGGACATACATTAACATGGATTTTGTAGAAGGTTTACCACAATCTAAAGGCTACTTAGTCATCTTCCTATAGGTGGACAGATTGAGCGAATATGCTCACTTTATTCCACTTCATCATCCATACATGATGGTGAAAGTAGGTTGTACATTTATGGATGGAGTATTCAAACTTCATGGCATACCTAAGACCGTTAACATTAATTGTGATGTCATACTCACCAGCACTTTTTGAAATGAATTTCCCATGCAAGATGTTAACTTACAATTCTCAACCACATACCATCCTTAAATAGATAGCCAGGTGGAGGTCATTAATCACACAATGGAGACGTATCTTTGATGTATGACTTCTAATTGTCCTAATCACCAGAGCATATGGTTGTCAATGGCAAAATGATGGTATAGTACTGCTTTCTATTTGACCATCTCCATAACACCTTTCGAAGTAATGTATGATTATTCTCCCCTTGTAATGTAAACCTTATTTAGCAGGTGATTCTCATATTTTGTTGGTGGATCAGGTCTTGAAGGATAAAGAAGCTATGGATCTTGTGCTAGAATTCCATCCGTAACGTGCTCAAAATCGTATAAAACAACTGATAAATTACCATCAAGCTGAGAAGAGATTTCAAGTTGGTAACCTTGATTATATCAAATTACAATAGTATAGATAACATAATGTTCAACATAAGTCCTCACAAAAGTTTTCCTTATTATTCCTCAGTCGTTTTAAGATTGTGAAATGTATTGGTTCAATTATATATCAACATGAACTTCCCCTTAATAGCAAAGTTTGTCATACTTTTCACCTCCTTTTATTCCTTGGTTGACATATTCTACTTTTTGTATTTAGGTGGTTGTGTTAAATAGGTAATTAGTTAACTGTTCTAATAAACTTATTGTTCAATTCTGAGTACAATAGTGCTAGATGAAAGATAATGACCTTTTTTTAAAGAATATCTCTATGATATACATTTGTGATTTTCTGATATCAACCATGTGGATAAGGTTATCAAATAGGAGGTATTATTATAAGCAGAAATGAGAATTAAGCTGAAGAAGAAGGAAAAAAAATGATAAATGAGCTAAGAGAAAGACAAATAAATAGTAAGTGAGTTGGGAGGAAGGTGAAGGAAGTGTAGTAGTATATTGATATGCAGAAACTATTGGAGAATGATTCAAATTTAAAATATGGTCCTATTTTTCTGAGTTATCCAAGTTTGTTTATATTGTTTCCTTTATCTTAGGTCTTTAAACTTTTAAACTTTTGATTTGTTTGTTCAATCTTTATCTAGATATTAGCTAAATGTGTTATTGCATTGTCTATATATTTAAGCCTTCAACGTCAATATAAAGGGCACTCATCAATAAATTTCTTATTGCATTACCTCTTTTCTACTATATTTTTTTTGTTAATTTTTAGTTCTAAAACCTAACATGGTATTAGAGCTTCTTATGATCTTAAGGGGCTTGTGAGTGTTCGACAAACAGTAACAACATGATGTACAACTATTTCACCTTCAATTTTTAACAGTGAGAATTATCAAGGATGAGCAATCAAAATATGTCATATCATTCTTAAAACATAAATAGGGCACCTTTTGATTCCACCTTATTGTTCACTTATGATGACTAACTTTGATGTGAGATAATGTAATAATAAAGATGCTTTAAATTTATTAAAAGATCAAGTGCTCTTAATTGTAAAACTGCACGTGACTTAATAGTGAGAATAGTACATATTTGGGGAAAATTTATCAAGTGATTGCTATAATAGAAGATGCAAATTCAATCTTGTGTAGTGAAATTTCTTTTAGCATATAGTATTAGTTTAAAGTTATTATTTATTTTAGGGTTAATTACAAAAAATCTCAAACTTTCGTCAATTTTTCAATTATAGTCCGAACTTTAAAAAGTAGCAATAAAATGCTTGAACTTTTATTTTTTTTTAGTTCTAGCCTAACGTTAGTGCCATTGTTATCTTTGATGACGTGACAGTGCTACATATACAGGGACCCTCATTAATAAGACACGTCAGCAATGGTTAAGATTCAAAACCTTGCTTAGTTAAATGGCATCATTTAATCAGTTTTATGGATTTAAGATCTTGTTGTTGTTTGGATCTTTGTTGCCACCTCCAGCCCTACCGGGAGTGACAAGTCTTACTATTTTTATCACCGGAGGACATGGTCAAGTGGTTGGGGGAAGTGTTGTCAGAGAGTTGACGGTGGCAGGACCTGTGATAGTGATTGCATCTTCATTTACCAAAATTGTATATAAGTGACTTCCTTTAGATGAGGATGAGTAGTTGCATATGCAGAGTGGCAGCGGCGGAGGAGGTGGAAGTGTTTGTGTTGGAAATAACCTTATCCCTAAAGCTGGTTTAAAAGGTCTTTTGTTCTTCAATTTGCCTCCCAACAAGTAGTTGTCGATTGATGGATGGGCCGAGAATTCCAAAGTTAGGGCTCTGTTTTGATTGAAATCAAAGAGTATAAGGATAATAGTGATTTGTAGGAAATGTGATTGAATTGTTTATGGGAAAAAAAACTATATGGCTTTTTTGTTGGATTAAAGCAATTTTCAATGACAGAACCTACGAGGATTGGTCGATGGATCATAAAGGTCAGCGGCATAATTGTTGGATGACTTGTGTTCTCATAATCATCATTATCTTCTTTTACTAGTACTATTACTTCCTCTCTTTTGTGACTTTTTTTAGGGCAGACTCTATGGTTTTTGTTGGAAATAGTATTCTTGTTCATTGTGAGAGGTTGTAGTTAGCCATGTGTGGGTTTAATATAGTCTATGTGCATAAACCAAGGGAATAGTGGGATTATTTTTCTGTGTAATCTGGGAACTATTTTTAAGCTCCTAAATGAAGGCTTTTAGTGATGTTGTTTTGATGACAATTTGTGAATCAAATGACTTCAGACAAAGAATGACGACTGAATGAAGTTTTGGATTCGGTGGGTTCTACAATAAGAAAAAGAAAAGGGGTTATATCATTTGAACATGACATGTTGTTTTTCTAAACTGATTAAACGACATCGTTTAGCTAATCAAGGGTTTGAATCTTAACCACTGCTGATATGTCTTATTAATGAGGGTCTCTGTACACGATACACTATCGCATCAACAAAAATAATGGTGACACTAATGTCGGACTAGAATTGAAAATAATTGAAAGTTTTAGCATTTTATTGCTCCTTTTTAAAGTTCGGGCTATAATTGAAAAATTGATGAAAAATTGTGATTTTTTTGTTTATTACCCTTTCTTTTAAGTATATGTACCCTTATTTTTATAAATACATAGAGAGAAGTTCAAGTATTCTTGATATTTTAACCTTTTACGGAAAATTGGATGATCCAACTTGGTCTTATGTGAAATTAGTTTCTGGTATGAGAAACCTTACTATATATTGGTATTGTAACAAACATTTGAAGGTAGAGGAATGACTAAGTTTAAAAAAATATTTAGCTGAGATTAAGGGTGATATGGAAACATGAAAAAGAATAGTCATGATATCAAATGACAAATGAAAATTTTGCTTAATGTAAGTTTGATGACTAACTTTGATGTGAGATAAAATTTATTAAATGATCAAGTGCTCTTAATTGTAAAACTGCACGCGACTTAATAGTGAGAATAGTACATATTTGTGGAAAATTTATTAAGTAATCGCTATAATAGAATATGCAAATTCGATCTTGTGTAGTGAAATTTCTTTTAGCATATATTATTAGTTTAAAGTTATTATTTATTTTAGGGTTAATTACAAAAAAATCTTAAACTTTCATCAATTTTTCAATTATAATCATAACTTTAAAAAGTAGCAATAAAATACTCAAACTTTTAATTTTTTTCAATTCTAGCCAGACATTAGTGCCATCGTTATCTTTGCTGATGTGACAGTGCCACATATACAGGGACCCTCTTTAATAAGACATGTCAGCAATGGTTAAGATTCAAAACCTTGCTTAGTTAAATGATGTCGTTTAATCAGTTTAATAGATTTGAGATCTTATTGTTGTCTGGATCTTTCTTGCCGCCTCTAGCCCTACCAAGAGAGACAAGTCTAACTATTTTTGTCACCGGGGGACATGATCAGGTGGTTGGGGGAAGTGTTGTCAGAGAGTTGACGGCAACATGACTTGTGATAGTGATTGCATCTTCGTTTACCAACGTTGTATATGAGCGACTTCCTTTAGATGAGGATGAGCAGTTGTAGATGCAGAGTGGCATTGACGGAGGAGGTGGAGGTGCTGGTGTTAGAAATAACCCTTTTTCCCTAAAGCTAGTTTAAGAGGTCTTCTGTTCTTCAATTTGCCTCCCAACGAGCCATTGTTGATGAATGGATGTAAGGCTTTGTTTTGATTGAAATCAAAAAGTATAAGGATGTTAGCGATTTGTAGGAAATGTGATTGAATTGTTTATAGGAAAAAACTATGTAGCTTTTTTGTTGGATTAGAGCAATTTGCAATGGCAAAAACTACAAGGATTGCTTGATGGATCATAAAGGTTAGCAACATAATTGTTGAATGACTTGTGTTCTCATAATAATCATCATCTTCTTTTACTAGTACTACTACTTCCTTTCTTTTGTGATTTTTTAAGGGCAGACTCAATGGTTTTTGTTGGAAATAGTATCATTGTTCATTGTGGGAGGTTATAGTTAGCCACGTGTGTGAGTTTAGTCTATGTACATAAACTAAGGGAATAGTGAGGTTATTTCTCTGTGTAATCTGGGAACTATTTTCAAGCTCCTAAATGGAGGCGTTCAGTGTTGTTGTTTTGATGACAATTTGTGAATCAAATGACGTCAGACAAAGAATGACGACTGAATGAAGGTTTGGATTCAGTGGGTTTTGCAATAAAAAAAGAAAAGTGGTCATGTCATTTGAACATGACATGTCATTTTTCTAAACTGATTAAACAACATCGTTTAGCTAATCAAGGTTTTGAATCTTAACTACTACTGACATGTCTTATTAATGAGGGTCCCTGTATACGTGACACTGCCACGTCAACAAAAATAAAAGTGACACTAATATCAAACTAGAATTGAAAATGATTGAAAGTTCAAGCATTTTATTACTCCTTTTAAAAGTTCGGGCTATAATTGAAAAATTGACGAAAGTTTGAGATTTTTTTTGTAATTAACCCTTTCTTTTAAGTATATATACCCTTATTTTTACAAATAAATAGAGAGAAGTTCAATTATTCTTTATATTTTAACCTTTTAAGGAAAATTGGATGATCCAACTTGGCCTTATGTGAAATTAGTTTCTGGTATGAGAAACCTTAATATATATTTGTATTGTAACAAACATTTGAAGGTAGAAGAATGACTAAGTTAAAAAAATATTTGAGATTAAGGGTGATATGGAAACATGAAAAAAGAATAGTCATGATATCAAATGACAGATGGAATTTTTGTTTAAAGAATAAAAGAATGAAAAAGAAAGAAGGTGTTGAAAGTCGTATTTCATTTGGTATTAGTGGCGAGACTATTGATAATATTGAATATAGTATGCCTACCCATACAAGGGGCTTATAAAATCCTAGCTGATGGGAGGAAGAGAAAAAGACAATTATTTAACTTTTGTTGTTCAAGAAACAAGTCCTAAAGCTCAACCTTCTATCTATTATGTTTTACAATCTAAATAGTTCATAATGTAAAAATGACAATAGCTAGACAGTAGTATGATATAAGTATGTCTTTTAATTCTAGCCAATTATACTATTATCAACCTTTGGTGGATGCTATTATCTTTGTTGGTTCGAGATTTAAAGTTAATTCAATTGATAATTGTAGACATAATCTTTTGAACAAAATTTTTTTGATTGAAATAAAAAGATTATTTGAAAGAAAGAAGACTTAAACAATTTATAGGCGTTCAATTATATGTGATGGTTAGATAAATACGATAAATGAACTAATTATAAAGTTTTTAGTTTATTCTACTAAAGGTCAATGTTTTCGAATTTAATCTGGTGTTGTAAGAAATGTTGACATTCTGTAGAGATTTGTAACAAAGTTGTGAATAAAATTAAGCTTAAAAATAGTCTACTGTTCATAACTGACAATGATGTTGCTTATAAAGTAGTTAGGAAGATGCTGGGAAACATGTATAGTTCTTTCTATGAGAATCTTTATGTTGAGTATTGTATTGAACAAATGTTAAAAAATACAGAGAATGTGTGAAAAGTATAAAAATCACTACGTTCATTTATAAATATGCATGTATTTTCATTTCGCTGAGAGAAGATTCTACGCTTTTATTGAAAGTGTAGAATTTCGATAAAAGAAATAACTTTTACCTTTTGTCTTCTTTACCAGAACTGTTTTCATTCCAACCTGTCAAAGTTTGTAAATTGTCATGTCATTAACTTTGAATAGGACAAAGATCATGTGTTAAGGTACTGAAATAATTTTAAGAACTTGTGGAAAGATGTCAGACCTTTCTTGAACTAATTAGTATTTGTTTAACGATTTGTGACTAACTTAGTCACTTTCAAGAATAACCATTGCTACACGTAGGTTTCTACTACAAGGTATATTTCTTGATTATAATAATCTCTTAAATAAAAAAGTTTAAACTTTGTCATTAGATTTAAATGATAATGATAATGCGACTTTTTAAAAGAAAAAAAGTTGGAACTAATATGATTTATGTGAACACGTTGAATAATGATTTCTTAATATCTCATGCATTTAAATATGTAACTTAATAAGTTAGAAGTCTGACCCAGATGGACATGTATATTTAAAACTTAGGCATTTAAACAGCTGCAACCATACGTTTGGTTTGGTAATTTCTTCCTCGTTGAAACCAAAATGGAAGGCAGGAAAGAGACGAATCAAACTTCAGTCATCACTATCGTCGTCTCCATCTTCTTCACTACC
>JANZLC010000008.1:11341310-11352021 GCA_026413385.1 Erythroxylum gracilipes | reverse complement strand
AAACCAAAATGGAAGGCAGGAAAGAGACGAATCAAACTTCAGTCATCACTATCGTCGTCTCCATCTTCTTCACTACCATCAGCGTCTTCTCTATCCTATTGAGTATTGCAGTCAGTAGGATATTCCATAATTAACATCAAAATGCAGAATATCCCTATCAAATATTACAATCGTCAAACGAGAGAATAGCAACAACAATCACATGCCAAATAATTGCATATTTTTCACATAGCTTAAAAATAACTAACCGCGACCTGAACATTAAAATTCACAAAATGACCTCGATTATGAACAAATTTTAGTTACTCTGCTTGTCCTCTCAATTCATCTGCCTTGAATTTTAGTGAGGATTTTTTTTTTTTCTCATAGCACATAATAATAACTTTATTACTTGTTTATCTTTATCTTCATCTCCACCAGAATCAGAATCCTCTACATCAGTCTCCTAAGACAACAAAATGATGAAATTCCTATATTTGAATGGTATAGTTTTCAAATTTTGAAATTCAGTTTGGTCTCTATCCAATAACTGGCAATATCGAATGAACGGAAATTATATGATGGCAAAGAATAGATTCTTCAGAGGACCAATCAAACGTTTCCCCAGAACAAAATTGCATCTTTCTTACTTGTTTATCTTCATGTCCATCAGAATCCTCTTCATCAGCCTCCTGAGACAACAAAATGGTGAAATTTCTATATATGGACTTTTCAATGTGGACATTCAAGTTGCTACCCATCCAATAGCAGTAATATGGAACAATGGGAAAAGTATGAAGAAAATAAGTTACATTGTTGAAGTACTTCCAAGGATTGGGCCATACGTCCTCCTTAATTATCTCTGCCACCTGCAACAATGGGGGAACCAGAAATTGGTAGACAATAATCCAACTAAGATTGATTATGTATGTTTCAGCCGAAAATTGGAGCATTATCAAAAGAAACCAAATTTATTAACTAGCACATCTTTTGCCATTTGTAATGATATGAAATATTTAAAACTGTTCCTACCTCATCTTGAAGTTCTGATATATCCTTCTGCTCTGTTTCACTAAACCAACTAAAAAAGCTGTATCCGGTTGACAAACAAATAATTAACCAAAGTTAAAATGTGAAACTTCTAGAAACAAAGTTGAGGGGAAGTACACATTTCAACAACTTCAGCATGCAAATTCAGTCAAAACCTTATCCTCTAGTTGTGCAATTCTAATATTAACCTATACATTTACTCTCATGAAAACTTAATTCAATATTTTCAATCTGTTGAAGAAAATACATATTCTTTCACAAAATATTAGTGGCAGTTCCATCTGTCTAAGTCATTTAACAAGGCTTATCATCTCAAATGAATTAACAAGAGGTCTTAAGTGCATCTCAGTACAAGAAACTGAACATACATCAGAGGCCTGTCTTATCATTACCATTGCCGTTGTCATCATTATTGTCCTCATCATGCCATGACATAGTTTAAGAGTAACCTGTGGGCCCAATCTATAACACAAATGTCCCATCCTTTTAAGAACTCAAAGATGACCATATTGGTAAACTACAGAGTTACTAGGTGTACAAACCAGAGTAGGTTTTGACCCAGAAAAGATGTCAAATAAGTTTATCATTTACCAGTCTGGTCCTTTATTATCTTAAAGTTTCTCCGCATCTGATTTCTCTCTATCCATCATCCATGTCCTTTTATAACAGGTTACAGGAACCAAAGATATGTGACCTCAAGCTCTTATACCAGTCAGAAGATATTCATGACAGCAATAAAGTTAATAAGACACTAACACATTAATGACCTCAGCTTCACACTCAAGCTCTGTATTTTGTTATCTCGGGAAATTCAGCATTCTGAGATCATGAAGCTTTCAGCTTTTGAGCTACAAACCAGATGCACAAGAATTCGTACAGTGACAGAACCTAATGCAGTTATATGCAAAATTTGGCACCAAAAGAAAGCAAATAAGAGTCAAGAAAAGAAACCTTATCTCCTGCAATGCTCGTTTGTTTCCTTTTTTCTCATTATTTAGTCCATTAACAGCACCCTGGTGAAATGTTCATGGCACATATGGTAAGGTACTGCACATATATTTATAATCACATACATACAAATAAAGAGTAAACATATGGAGAATAGCGTCATCATTTACCATGCCTTCCTTCCACCTGATGTCTGTTCCTGTTATTCTTGTTGTACCCTCCTCAAAAAATGTAAAAGTCTTCATCAGCTTCGTATCTTCAAAATAAGGATTCTCTTTGAAGTTCTGGATGTGAAAGAAGAAAAAGGGAAAAATGAGGAAAAAAGATCATCTGTAAGTCATCAACAGCAAGGTTAGACCATTAAAGCAGCTAAACAGATAAGTAGCATCTCAAAAGAGAGACAGATAATAAAATAACAAATCATTCAATTGCCACAATCCAAAATTTAAAAGCAACATTGACAGACTACTGACAATAAGACAAAGTGGGATTGAAAACTTACAAATGTAACAGAGTATCCTGATTTCACATCTTTGAAATCCTCCACAGCCAGAGCCTCTAGATACTTGAATATCTAAACACAAACAACATACGATTTGTTACAACTGAGAAAGCATGTTCGATTGATTAGACACTTTCAACATTCTTATAATCTTAATAAATTGTTAATCATCGATGAACTAAAAGCAAGATGCTTGAAATCAATTGATAAAGATAATGACAGTTTTACCAAAAAAAAAAAAAAAAGAACAGCAATTTTTTGGATCACAAAACGGACCTTCTGGTCTTCCTCAGTTAAAAGATCAGAAAGAACAGGGTGGCTTAGGAACTGCAAAATAGCACCATAAAATAGTAAGAAATTAATAACTAAAAGTGAACCAGAAGTTATAACTTTTTGAGAGAAAATGAGTGACAAAAAATGAATGACTTACAGCTGTTAACCAGAAGTCAGGAATAGATTTGATGACCTCATTCCGTCGGATGTAGGCAGGCCTTCGAAACTCATTGTACTTCTGTTCAACCTCCAACACCTTATCACTGGCTTCTTCATTAATCTGTAAGTTACGAAAACAAATATAAAGCTTATTCCTACAATATCCATTTCCTCAGAATTACCAAACACACACAACAGCGGTCATTTAAATCTACTAGTGTTTTCAGGATCTTCCAACCATTAATCCCACATATGAAAAAAAACAACCAAAAGAAAAAATTCCATCTTTCAACTCCAAGTCCAAGGTTTGCGTGCCCACACTTGATTGACACTGATAAAGTAGCCCGGAGAAGCAAGAAAGCAAATTGCTAAAAGATGTTTACACAGCAGACTCACACCAACCTAGAACCTGAATGTATTGTAGTAAGCACCGAGAAGCCGCAACGGGAAATGATATCCAACAAGCTACACTGATATTGAATACACACGAATAAAAAAATGGATATAATACCCGCATTCACACGGAGATGACCATACACCTGCACACAAAAAGAAGCTTTAAGAGAATTAATAAAGGAAGGACCTTTTCAAGTTCGTCTTGGACCTCCTGCAACTTTTCGATTGAAATGACGAGCTCACTATCAATGTGTTCAGAATCTTCCTCTTCAGCGACCTTGGATTTCTTTCCCTTCTCAGCCACCATTCTGTCACAAAAAAACAGAAAAAAACCTAACTTTCTCGAGAAAACGAGGGAAAAGAACAGCTCCTAATCCTAAAATGGGTTTTATATATGGTTGCCCCCCACAGACGGAAATCGACTCCTTGAAAGAGGACAGGCTTTCTGAGTGAAACCCAAGGGTTTGTTTGGGGTAATCAATACGTTAATTATTAATTAGAATAAACATTCGCCAAATGTCTATATTTTGTTACCTTTTTACCAATTTCAAATTTTATTTCTCCCCTTCGATCTTCTTTTCATATTATATAAAAAATTGGAACGAGTCGATTTAGAGATGAGATTCCCTGTGCCTTTTCCTGTTCATATCTTGTGCTAGAAGATCTTCGCCTTGTTTAGACAGAAGCTAATCAGCTAAAAATTAGTTGGTTGACTAAAAATTAGATGGTTAATTTCATCTATCAACTGTTAAATGTGTTTTGCCGACCCAACCAGTTAAAAATAACAAGTTACTTGTTAGTAGCTGATTATCCAAACCTATATATCAAATTTGCCCACGGTGCTTTCTTCGTCTTTGAACAATTCTAAAAGTGGGTTTCGCCTCTCTCTCTCTGGTTTTTGCCTCTCTGCTCTCTGCTCTCAGTCCATCTTCTTCTTTTTATTCTTCGTCATTCTTCTTTTTTCCCTTTTATTGTTCCTTTTATTTGGGATTACTAAGGTTCCGTGAAGTGGGTTGCTTGAGACGATTTTGGATGACTTTGTTCTTTATTTGGTTGGTTTTTTCACTCCTACTGCAGATGGTTTTTGTATTTCAGCTTTTATAACGCCGAATGGTCTAGCATTCTTCATGGAACTTGTTTCCAATAAATGGGTATTTGTATTCACCATATCTTGTTGCATTTTCTTCTTTGGCGCTTATGCAGGTTGAAAGTATGCATTTTATTAACAATATTCATTAGATTTTGTAGACATCACAACTGGTTGATATTTTCATTTTGCACTCTTGATAGCACCTTTTTCTTGAATGACATGGGATTGATAACTAGGTTTTTTTCGGGATTGATGATTCCTTGGAATAATCCTAGTAGGCTCAAATATTGGAAGGTCATTTGAGAAGATATTAGTCATTTATCCATCCATCTTTTTTACTGATTTCCTAAAATTGCTAAAATTTTTCCTCTAACCGAAACAACAGGATACTGGTCTGTCTATATAACTCATTTTCTTAGCTTGAAATTGAATATCTTAGTAAAATTGTACTTTCAACTTTGTACTTAATATCATGGATTCCTTGCCTTTGGTTATTAGTTGTTAAGGTTATTGGCCAACGTTCTTGTGGAAACATACTTATTTTAACTCCCAAATAATCCATAAGTTGCAAATATTCATGCATCAATTAGTGTTATCAATATGCTCCTCACTGAAACTTTTGTGAAGGCATTAATATTGAACATTCCAAATCCAATTCTCTTAAAGAATTTTCTGATGCAAATCTTTTAATATGTGATGATACTTCAATTGTGGTGTGACTTACATTTGGTTCTAATGCTATCTTGAAGGTACTCTGAGAAATCTTACCAAAGGTGGGAGGTAGAATTCTTTTGATCAAAATGAACCAGTATGTATCTTGAACATCTATTAAGTGTTCTTTTGATTCATTTCACTGATCTAAGAAATCTTTTTATACCCATTCTTCACTCTTTAAGGTGCAAAACATGTGAAGAGAATTACTATCATTACTTCTATGAAGGGTAATAATATGTTTCTTATTCAAATATTGCATATATAACCACAGTCCAAATCCACATATTGTTGCAGAGTACTGGCATGTCTTATTCATCTATTTTGTGAATGGTGACAACATAGGATGTGGAAATTTTATAATATGTGTCTATGTACGTTTACACTATTGTTACCCAAATATTTTTCTCATTCATCAGGAAAGGCCTGATGATAGTAAACATTTACCATTGGATTCCGAAAATTCTGAGATGCCAACTGAGAATGTATCTATTGTTTTGGGAAATGCAAGAGTGAATTATCACTTTGGTGATGATGTGTATGTCATGTTAGTTGTCATCAGTTGTGATGTCCTATAGATGTCACCTTATTTTTGGGGGTTTAGAAATCTAATATTCTTATTAAATAGCATCTCATCAATAGTATCTACCGTGTAACATTTGATGAGCTGGGAGCTACAATTTTGCTAAAGAAATCATATTATTTTTCCTTGTTTAGACTTGTATGGTATAAATCTTGCAGCTGTCTTCTTATTTATTAAAATGCTGGTGATGTTTGGAATTTTGTTTTTCTTTTTGCTTATAGAATTCGCAAATCTTGTCTTCAGGGTTTGCTGGAAACTGTTGATATCTATGCATCTGGGGACTTCAGCAATGACCCTTCTCTGGTGCTTTCAGCAAGCTTTCCAACGTCAGGTGGTTTTTTGGGAGGGAATATAAAAGAGATCTAACTTACACTTTTTACCCCTGGAGAGGAGCAGTGGTTGAAAATGTAGATTGAGCGTGCAGTGTAATTACGAATTAATACCACTAATTCTTACTAGCAAAATCATAATCCTTACGGTTGCAGTGGAAGGAGGGGGAGGAGTTTTGGATGGTTTCAACTCGCCAATCTCGTCTTCTCCTCCAATTAGCTCCATTTCCTCTGCATTTTGTGAGTTTTTGTTTTGAGGTGAATGCAATTGACTAAAATTTGAGGTGAATGCTTTTTTTTTTTTTTTTTGTAAAAGAGGTGAATGCAATAATGAAGCTCATGCAATTTAGTATTTTCTGTTCTTTTTCAGGAATTGGAATAAAAGGAGTTGAATTCTTTTGTATTAGATAAGTTATGTGATTGTGTTTCCATCTTTGTGCACTGTGATTGCCTGTAAATTTTGTAGGGAAAGAAAAGAATCCGGGGTTTTTGTTTATTCTTTTCCCAAGATGCTTTAGCATTGTAAGAATGACGCTTAATAAAAAAGTATAATTTTCTTAAATTATTATATATAAATAAATAGTAATTTAATAAAAAAGATTTTGAATTCAAGTACATTTTACCACAAATTGCCAACGATTTTAGATATATACCATATTTTAAGGTAATTGAATATGTTCTTTTTTCCCCTTCATTATATCATGATGATGATGATAATGATTATTATTATTATAGGTTCTATGTTTCTTATTAGAGTTATAAACTTAATTTTTTGTAGAATTTAATATCTAAAATTTAAATTCCTATAAGAATATTGAGCGAAATACTAAGATATATAATATTCATACCCTTATAATTTTTTTAAAGTCATATCCTCATAAGTCATTTTACGCATAAACAACTAATACTAAATAACTAATTTTACCAAACATCAAATGATAAACAGCTAATGTAATCAGTTAGTCAAATCAGCTGATATAATCAGCTATCAACTATCAGCTGATAGAATCAACTAACAGTTAATGCAATCATCTGTTTGCCAAATATGACCCTTATCCACAAATTGGTAGGTGAAAGAGGAAAATTAGTAAATGAGATTCTCTTGCATAAGATAGGAACTAAGAAAATGACAAAAAATCTCTTTTCGTCAATTTAAGTTCTTCCAATGTAAAACAATTAAAATTTGCAACTAACTTATTATCATTTTAAAATACATAAAGTTTTTTTAAATCCTAATACAATTTAATCTTATCCTCCTACTATGAAACACCTAAAATTATACTGATTAATTTAATTTTAGATTTTTTACTTGATTATTTCAATTTTAACCATTCAAGATCCATGTAGGGTCCTATTTAATGCTAGAACAAATTGTTGGCAATCCCTTCCACTTTTTTACATTTATTTTTTGAAGGCCTAGCAACACAACAAAGCAAGGGAGAGGCAGAGTTTAAACTGCACATATTTGTTTTTTTGTGTGTAAGTGGTCCAACTTCATAGAAAGTTTTGATTTGGGCTTTAGAGTTTGCAACTCTGACTTCAAATCTTTGTGAAACATTGGTACTTTCCATCTTAAGACCTTATGATTTCGCACGATTATAGAGTGAGGATCCTCTGCAAACCTTGTCCAATGCCTAAAACGAGTTGGACAAAATTGGACAATTTTTAAACTTATGTCCAATGGCCAAAATGATATCATTTTGGACATTGGTCAGGATTAGACAAGGTAAAATTGGACAGAAAATTTTAACTCGGGATTATAAACTGTGCATATAGACTTTAACTTTATTTTTGGCTTATGAAAAAAATCAACTAACTTGCTCACCTTTCCTTATATAATGAAGGTAAGATAAAGCATAACAGAAGCTATGTGGATGATGTTCCCTCTTTTGTTCCAATCCAATTCGACAACCATAATATCATTTATTAGAGTATAAAATAAGCTTCCTCTCTCCATGTATTCATAGACTAGAACATGGAATGTTTGTGCAAGCATAATCCATGAACCTCCACAATGTCCTTATGGCGTATTTATGTTAACATTTTATCTCATTCTTCAAACAATTGTTAACTATTGGCTCCTCAACTTCAGCTTCTAGTCAATGGAACTTTTTTAAGGCAACTACTTTTCTAATAGGAAGTTGTGCTTTGTAAACACTGTAATAATTGCTAGTTCCGACGCAATGTTTCATGTCAAAAAGTCTTCAATTGCGTTAACTATATCTTTAAAAGCTATATTTCCATCATATTTCCTCATAGAACAAGTGAAATATCTCAACTAACATTATGCATCTTCGTAATCCTACTTAGATAAACCTCAATTTTTTATTTGATTCTAGTTTTTCATATACAACTAACTTTGTATATTTATATGTGTACATGTATTCAGAAAATATACAAAAATAAAATCCACTCTTCTTCATTACTTTATCATGGTACCAGAGCTCACAAATTAGTTCTTCACATCATTCATTTCTTTTGTTTTTCAAAATCTAGAAACAAATACTCTAGTTTCAATCACTCTCAAAATCTAGAAACATACACACACACATACACTCAAATTCACAAACATAGACACAAAATTCACAATAATGGAACAATCAAATTCATCCATTTTACCCTTCAACAGCATTACTAATTTTGTAATTATTCACTTGGACTCATCAAATTATCTTATATGGAGAACTCAAATACATGTTATACTTACAACATCCAATCTTCTTTACTATATCGATGGTTTTGTTTCAGCTCTAGATGACGATTCGTCTTCGACTGAATTTATCAAATGACAAAAATGGATGGACTTGTTTATTCTTTTCTTATTGTCTCTCTATCTACTTCCACTGTTGGCCTTGCTCTCAGATACCACACTACACATGATCTTTGGCTTAGTTTAGAATGATATTTCGTGCAACAATCTAGCTCTTAACGTTCTATTCTCCAACGATAACTTCGTACACTAAAGAACAGATCTTCGACAATCAATGAATATCTCTACTCCGTCCCTTATATTAATATAGGGGACAAAATCTTCGAAGTGACCTTGTGTTTTTCAACTTAAATGGACTACCTTAACTACGAATTGTTTATCATTGCCTTAAAGCACAGAGACTCACTAACTCCTTCGATGACACAAATCCCTTAGCAACACCTTCTCTCCTCTCAAGTTCCTGCTTCATCAGACACGACCCTTACGACCTTCCCCACCAGTGGACATTTCCTTCACAACTTAATTGGATGTGACAGCTCTTAACGTTCTATTCTCCAATGATAACTTCGTACACCAAAGAACGGATCTTAGGCAATCAATGAATATCTCTACTTCGTCTCTTATATTAATATAGGGGACAAAATCTTCGATGTGACCTTGTGTTTTTCAACTTAAATGGACTACCCTTAACTACGAATTGTTTATCATTGCCTTAGAGCATAGAGACTCACTAACTTATTCGATGACACAAATCCCTTAGCAACACCTTCTCTCTTATCAAGTTCCTGCTTCATCAAACACGACCCTTACGACCTTCCCTACCAGGGGGCCAATGCCAGATCCTCCGGCCCCAAATGTGTGTACCTACCCTGTCCCTTTTGATCCCAGCCATCCATTTATGTGAGACCCACATAAATAGATGGCTGGGATCAAAAGAGGACAGAGTAGGGCTAGAATAAGGGGCCAGAGGATTTGCCACCCCCCAGTGGACATTTCCTTCATAACTTAATTGGATGCGACACTTTAAGAAGTAGACAAGGAAGACACCACAATCGGCTTAACTTTAATGACACTAGACATTTTTTTCAGAGGGTTTATACGGGCCTCATATTTCTGCCCATAAAACTCCAGGCATAGCCCACCTTCAATCATTGCATAGACCTCCACTAGCCCATTGTCAACCTACATGTAGGTCTTCTGCTTAAATTGGCCCATCTCATTCTATTTCCATTAATTCCCACCAGGCCTAATCTAATAATTATAATCAATTTTCAAGCCCATTTATCACACAAAATTCCTTTCTCAATGTCAAATTGGTTGGAAATCGGGCCATATAGTTGCTCACTGTTATTTTTTATATTCAAAATCTCAAAATCGTCCATTTACACCATCTGCTGATCCCAACACTCTCTTTACAACCTTTATTGCCCTAAATCTTTAGCATTCACTTGATAACTCCCATATTACCTCTAATATCATTATTGAAATACTTTTTGTGTTGGGATCCGATCTCGAGACTGAACCCCAATCGAAAAAAACAGAAAACGAAAACAGAAACGGAAATGAAGCTGCAGACATCGAACACGAACGAAATCGAATTCGAAAGAACGGAACACACATCGGAAGTATCGACTCAAAGCGAATCGAATTAGAAGCGAATCAAACGCAAATAAAAACGAAGTAAACAAACGGTTCAATCGAACCGAAGAAAATTTCCGACATCCGTAGCGTTACATTTAGCAAAAAAAAATATCGCGTCGCGTTGAAAATCCTAAGACTAAGCCAAACCGAAACCCGGAATAAATTTTTTTCTTCATTCTTATCCATCTTTATTCAATCTCATACAAATCAAAACAATAATAATTTCCCCATTTGGAAACTCATCCTCAACCAATATCTCAAAGTTATTTGATTCTTTATCTTCAAAAAATCATAACCGTCAATTTACACAAAATCTTACTAATCCTTTCCTTTGTCAAAT
>JANZLC010000008.1:11325004-11335924 GCA_026413385.1 Erythroxylum gracilipes | reverse complement strand
CATTAATACTAACTAACTACCCATCTTTCAAACTAATTTCATTCTTTATTCAAGCCTACTAAATTAATAACCCAATTTTAAAAATAAATAAACAAATAAGCATACATACATCATTAAACAAATAATAAGAAAAAAATTCAAACATCTTGGGATCTAACAATCTTGTTTACTAACTTCTTTTTGAAATATAAACTCCTAACGACGAGCGTTTTGTTCTCCATCATTGATTTGCCCTTACACTTCTTTAGGAATGCTTGATTTGGTAGAATTGTTGAATCTCCAAGTTGTAGAAGCAAGACATGCTTTGAACTTACACTTAGCAAAATATGTTATTCCATGTGTATATAATAAGGCAGTCTAGTCAATCAAAATACGAACTTGCAACATCCTATTTATATACAACATCCTTGATAAACTCAATCCCAGACATTAGTGTTGATTTATGCCCTATAGCTAATTAGTTTGGTTGTAGTTTAATGACAATTATTTAAAGGCATTCTTTATCTTATACATGTTTAGATGCATATGATAAAGTCTATGGGATAATTATACATTACAAATGAAATTATAATGTGATTATAATTATAAGATTCATATTGCATTTATGTATTATCCCTAAATTGTCCTTAGTCATTGTTCTATTATGACTAGACATTAATAGAACGTAAAAAGGCTAACACACATTATTTTTTTCTTATGAAGAAAGTAGTCAATCTCATAGACTAAAGTATGGAGATACTTAAACAAGCGTGTGGGTGCTTTTTAGAGAACAAGTTCACTAAACATACTCGATATAAGAAATGCATTTGAAAAATTACTTGTATATCTATAAAAATTTTAATTGTGATGATTGTGTAAGTGATTCTTTGACCTAAGATCTCCAAAGTTATCTTGTATAGGGATTACTATGTTTTGATACTGCTTATGACCCATTCTAATAATAGGTCATTTAGTCAACAATCATTGGATGTAGCACAAATTATATGGAAGTAGTTGAGTAATCAAGATAGGATTCATCACCCCTAAAGTAATTAGGGAGACTATTATATTGTTCTTGATTAATATTGATTCAGAAATTTTTTGACCAAGGTGAAATGATGCTTTGTAAATAGTTTATAAATATCATTAATTAAATCGATAGCTAATGTTGGAGAGTTAATATGATTATACTCGAAATAGAGTAGACGTTGCTTCCATGCTCTATGTCTAATGAGAGCACTGTATGATGAAAGGATTGAATTATATGAAAAAATTATAAAAGAAAAGATTAGTCAAAATCACTTTGACATTTCTAAATATTTGAGTGGTCATGATGTGTTGACAAATACCAATCTTGTTCTATAATTATAAATTGTTTACTTGAAAAATTAAAGATAAATTAAAAGGATTTTTTATTTATCTAATTCTAATTATTAATTAAAATTATAATTTATAATCATTGTCAACATATTTAGGAATCTAATGGGTTTCACATAAAGAATAGGTTGAAAAGAGCAAAAGATATTTTATCAAGTTGGACTTGAATGTAAAGTTTGAGAAATATTATGATTAAATATGAGATATTTAATAAATAAGGATCAATATGAGATATTAGATCTTATTTGGGCATACTTGGTATTATAAATAAACTTAAGCTCTAATGGAGTTAGTACTTTTTGCTTAACTCTTTCTGTAAGAGTTAGAGAGTTTTCTCAATCTATTATATGGATACCCTTAGAGGCCAAACACTTGTGTGACTATAGTGGTTGAGATGAATCAATTTTGGAAACAGTTCGAGGGTTACAATAAAAATATGAGCAAGTTTTAGAATAAGGTACGAACTAAGATTCATGCTTTATTATGATTTACTTGTTAATCATTTTGTATAATTAAAGTGATCTTGACTTTTGGGAAATCAAAATATGAAAAAATTGTATATATTCCATTGTGATTAGGATCAAATCTCATCCCAATTTTCGAACAATTAGTTCATAAAATATTGAGTTTAAAGTATATGCTATATATGTGTATATATATATCATCCATGTCTACAAGTCTATCCTATGAGGCTGGCTTGGTCCTAAGCTAGAGGAGAAACAAAAATAAAAGAAATTTCAAAATAAGATCTTCAAAGAAATTTCAACAGAGATTTTGTTTGGAGTATTATTTAGTCAACTCCTGTAATGTGTTTCATCCCATTCTAGTACACGCAATACCTAACACCTCCCATGAGCTAATTGTGAATTTAAGCTAGATTCTTTTGAATGTCATATACGGTGAATTCTTTATACAAAAGTATTTTGTTAGGACATTCTTCTGCGTAGGTAAATTTAACTTTTTTCTTTCTCATTTAGATTTTCCAGATTCAAAGATTTTCAAAGGGCACATTATATTTACCCAAGATGTGATAATATCATTTTCAAACTGATTACGTGAATTAAATTATCCAACATTTTTATCACTATTTATTGACTATTCTTTTTCCTAAAAGACAATAGGAGGTAATAATTTATCAAAATTTTATATAAAAAGCACTCGGATAGATAAAACTTATGAAAATTTCTTTTAAATAAATTCTAATACAAATATTAGAATCTAATTTAGTACTTTTGCTTATCTAACGATTACGCAGGAACGTTTATCCTCAACACACAAGGCATTACGCAATTGATGCTCAATCTTTTATTACTAGTGAAAATTTAATGTCACTATCTTTTTCTAGGGTATAGAATAATATGATCAAATTTGATTTGATTTAGGAAATTTGATGATAATAACTTGTGCTTCATACAAGTTTTTCTGTCCAGTGATTCACCCAACTGAATTGTTTAGCCCGGTACTAACTTGGGACCTATTTATATATAATCGCTAGCAATCAATGAACTCAACCGAAGAAATGTTAGAAACATCTAAGAAGCTCGCATATGCGTCTCAAGTAAAGAGTGTTTGACAATGTTTCCATCAACTTATTAATTTCTTCGAGACTAATGCTACATGATCTCAAAATGTTGGAACAAAACGCAGCAGTGTTTTCAGAATACACCAAAGACGTAAATGAAAAAGCAGGATTCTCCTTCTGTGGAAGTTACTTTTCTGCTGAACTCTTTCACGAAGTCGTAAAACTTATTAGCATGTAATGCTTGTAGGGCTTTCCAGGAGTCACAATCTGTGAAGGGAAGTTGGGATGATTCACAGCATCAGGATATCCTTGAGTCTCTAAGCACAGAGCTGCATGAGGCTTATACACAAACCCATCTTTTCCTTTCTGAGTCAAAGTGTTGCTTGTATAAAACTGCAAACCAGGTTGATTTGTATACAGTTTCATCACTCTTCCTGATTTCTTATCGAGCACAATTGCTGCTTTCTTCAACTTTTTGCTTCCACTTGCATCAATTGCATAATTGATATCATAGCCATTAGGTAGCTTTTGAATCTTGCTTCCAATGGTGGTGGGGTTCAGGAAATCATAAGGCGTTCCTTTCACAGACTCGATTTTTCCAGTGGGAATCAGCTTGCTGTCAACAGGAGTGTAGTGGGAACCAAAAATCTGAATTTGTTCTGCCAATATATCACCACTGTTGTGACCACCAAGGTTCCAATAGGCATGATTTGCTAGGTTGACTGGAGTAGCCTTGTTAAGAGCTTTTGCTTTCATTATAATGCTCAACCTGCTTCTCTCGAGCAGTTGATAGCGCACAATCACATGGACCTCACCAGGGAATCCTGAAAAACACTTTTAAGTTATTTCAATATGAGCACATCATGTAAAATAGCGGTGGACCCGATCCACCCAGAAGACAACATGTATGTTGCCTTGGCAATAAGTTCGAACCTTCTTCACCATCATAGCTTTTGTAGGTGAAGTCAATGTAAGGGGCATGACCCTCTGGTTCATGCTTTTTTACTTTCCAAATCACCTTACTGAATCCTTTAGTTCCACCTGCAATTCATGTACGTAGAAATATTTTTAATGTCTACTGAAACAAAATCAGAAGGAGAAGCGAGAATTAAACTTGTGCATATACCATGAAGCATGTTCTTGCCCTCATTAGGGACAAGTTTGTACCGAGTCCCATTAAGAGCGAATTGAGCACCAGCAATTCTGTTTGCGACTCGTCCAACGGTGGCACCGAAGTTTGATGTGTCATTCTGCATAAATCCAATCGAGTTTAAACTTCCAGTTCAAAGGACTTGCTCTAGTATAGTCAATCTTATCCCATTACAATAAGGAAAAAAAGAAAAAATAACTTAGTTGCATTGAGTGCTAAGTTCAAAGACAAGTGTAAGCATAACAGCTTGGCTTTGGATGGTCTCCAGTTTTCCATACATAGAGAAGATTAATCCATGTGCATTTATGCACCATAGTTAGCAACAATGATGATGATGAAAGACTCACAAATTGCTTAAATGAATTGAAAACATCTGTAATTCATAGTTGAATTATATTTCGAATGGAAAAGTTGGGAGCCAAAGACAGATTTGGCATTTGAGAGAAGTTTTCGGACAATATAGGAAAAGGAAAACATGCAGAATCTGCCTGTTTGGGAAAGAATGTAAAGAGGGAGTTTTAATTAATTAATCAGGTCAGGAATTAAAGCGTCCAAGAAGGAAAAACTAGTTGCTTTAACAATTACCAATTGGGCGGTGAGAATTATATGTTAGCTTTACCCAAAGTTCCAAACGTAAGAATGACATTTGATAGCTGCCTCTCAGGAGACATTACAGATATTATTATATGCTGAATCTGAGCCACTAGGAAATTCAGGATCAGAAGTTGTAGGCCACACTCTATACCCAGTCTTATGCTTTTTCTACCAAAGTAGGAAAATTATTTGAGAGCAAGATCAACTTTTTAAATTTACGATAAAGGAAAAATGCATAGGAAAAGAAGCAACTAAGTTGTTTTTATTTTCCTTACAGACTATACAACTTGCAGGCAGAGATACAACTACTATCCCAATGATCTGTGGTATAAAATATTTTACTTGTCGTTTTTGGTGCACCAATGAAGGACATTTAAAAAATTTCAGGTCTGTAATTACGAAAATATGGTTCACGTTATTGGAAGAAGGAATTGAAAACGACAGGTTTTACTGCAAGTAACTTGATCTTATTCTAATTTGCTTTATCCTATGTTGTCCAGAAGGGAAAGAAAGGGATAATGATCGACAACGTGGACTAGCTACATTAGGTTGGAAAATTGTTATTTCACTTCTCTTAAGAAAAATGAAGCTACCGTAATCGGGGAAAGAAGTGAACTCATAGATGAGCAGAACACTCACCTTGTACTCATTGATAGAATCATATCCCAATATCACATCAGCGATTTTTCCTGATGATCAGAAACCACAAA
Organism: Erythroxylum gracilipes; assembly: GCA_026413385.1. NCBI lineage: Eukaryota > Viridiplantae > Streptophyta > Magnoliopsida > Malpighiales > Erythroxylaceae > Erythroxylum > Erythroxylum gracilipes. The sequence goes on along the minus strand of JANZLC010000008.1, from coordinate 11,330,592 downwards.
AGAAAAATAAGTAAAACTAAGGAGCTATCTTCGTATCTTGAAAAGAATTTGAGTACAAAGTTAACTAAGAAGCAGTGGAATCAGAGCATAGAGCTCAAGAAAATGAGTGGACAAATTTAAGTACGAAGCAGAGGAATCAGAGCATAGAGTTGAACAAATGGGTGGACAAAGTTAACTAAGAAGCAGAGGAATCAGAGCATAGAGTTCAGGAAAATGGGTCAACAAAGTTAAGAGGAGACATACCGTATTTGTCAGGGACAAACACAGATATGACGTGGGCACCATAGTTGGTGAGCTTGAGGGAGATATTTCCTTTCTTGAGATCATAAATCCCAACCGCATCATCATGCTTCGCTGAAGAGCCATGGACGAACGCAAAAATTAACAGAAAGGCCAAAGAAGTCAACACAGAGAACTTGGCCATCTTTTTCGCTCACAGATGCGTTGGAATAATTCTTTATTTCTAACAAGATGTAGCTTCTCTTTTTGAAAGAGACCAAAAGTATATAGAAGGCAAGAAAGAGCACATGTGCTCTGGACTATGATGAGGCTCATATAATAGTCCACACAACGGACCTGACAGTCGGTTGACGTGACATTTTTTGCGGGAAAGATGGAGCGGAGACTGGAGAGTCCAACTCTAAAATATTTTCTTTTGAAATTGTCTGAAATAATGTGAGAAGATTCTTAGAAGTGTATAAGCCACAGTTTTTTTTCCTTTCCGAGAATTAATTATTACTTATATTTGACAGATCATGGCGCAGAGGACCATTTTGAATGAAATAAGAAAAGGTTGCTACTTGATTGGCGTCTCATGGATCCTGCATCATTTTGTCAAGTCGAAGTATTTGGGAAGCAAATTTCTTTGTGCTTAGCCAAACTTGTATCGAACGGGTAGCCCAAAAGTTGAGACATGTGCTCTCCTACCTTGAACGAGGAACGAATTTTGGCTGTACATCAATGCCCAAAAGATGATCCATATCATTTGAAATACATGACTCCTCAACTCCAACGAATGAGTTGTTAAAAACCTATGAGGACACAAAAAGGCGATTCTTCTTAGTTTATTCCACTTGAGATATCAACTTGTCTGAAAAGATAAAGATGGCTCAAATGTCAATTCAAGTTAGTAGCCGATAATATCTTCCTCAAGCTCATCACGAAATTACCCATTTGCCATTTTTCCGACTGTATTCTTTTTACTAAATCCATTAGCCGCAATGGTTCCTTCACAAATTTCAGTTACAGAAATGATGAGAATCAGTATAATTTCAGTTATAATTTACAAAAAGTTATTAGATTGAGAGTTCAATCCTGGTAAATAAGGGTCAGGTTAGGTTGCATTATCCTAAGAATGTACAAGGAAAAGTCATCGCTCCTCATGCCACAAATTATTGCATTAGAGGACAAAACTTGATCCATTTGAATTTCCTATTCTTAACTAGCCAAAAGGGGGACCATTTAATATGCATCACTCTTTTTAAGTCTTGTCCAACGCAAATAGTCTGGTGGGCATCATCCATGTAGTTTTCCTTCCTGCCCTTTTTGACTATGTTATGTACACCTTAAATTTAATAGAGGAGCCATAGCTTTGGTCCCCAGTCCCCACTAGACCATTTAAAGCTGCAAGTTGTCTTTACCTCCGAAAATTGGGGAGTTTATTCAAATCATAAGTTGTCCCCAATTATACGAAGTCATCTTTTGTACATACATATCAACTAATTTATCATCTTTCTTATTCAACTTTCAAATCATACAATGCTTTCTGATATTGAAATAAGCGTAAATTATCAGTTGCACCTTTTTCATTAGTATATTATGATTGGCAAACGGACGTAATAAAAGAAATGGACAATAATATGGTACTTATTTGTGTTTTAACCACAATGTCAATTTTGCTTCCTGGGTAATAATTTAATTCCATATCCAAGGAAGAGGGTGGTTAAAAGCCTTGTATCGTAAGGTAACTAAAAATGACGTCGTAATATTAATGGTAGTAGCTCACATTCAATTGCAAAGCGTAAGATATATGCAAAAATGAGATGAAGTGTTTTCATAGTATATAGGGAAATGCCTATATACAAATATATAAAAGTAAAAACCTCTCATTTTAATAAATAAATAGATACTATCTTCTACATTAAAAATTATCCATTTGCCTATTTGATTGAACATCCATATTGGAAACTTTTGCAATAATTATTTGAATGTTCAACAACGTAAGGGATTGCTTGGTATAAATTCTATAAATGAGATGAGCAAGTTTATGTTGGAAATTAGTTTGTGATATAAGTAGTTAAAGTCAAACTTAGAAATAAAGAGTTGTTTCCTTTCCAAGAGTTATGATTTGAAGTGAACAGATGTGACTGTTCTGAATGGTTGCTTTCTTTCCAAAAGTTGTGACTTGGAATGAATAGACGTAATTGTTTTGAAGGGTTGCTTCCTTTTAAAAGTTGTGACTTGTAGTGAACAGATGTAACTGTTTTGAATGGATGCTTCCTTTCTCAAAGTTGTGGTTGATAGTGAACAGATGTGACTATTATGAAAACTCTATATATACATGAGTTTTAGTCAAGATTAAAATTTTTTAAACAACTTTACCAACACAATCTCTGCATTCATAATTCTTAAAGAACACTCATACTTTTGCAACTTAAATGTTCTCATGTTCTTTGTATCCTAGAAGTAATTTGCATTTAACCTGGTTTGCAAGTATAGTGGAGACAAATAACACTTTAAGAAAAGTGTCTAACACGCCTAGAACACTTTAAACTTTGTATTTTGATCTCAAGTTCTCTCAATTCTTTGCAACACCATTTACTTCATTGTTCATCCTTTGTTTTGTGGATTTCTCACCGTCATTCTATTACAATCTTAAAGTGTTATTTGTTGCTATCGTGGAGTCCACTCAAGAATCCGCTCTCAAAGTGATGAACCAAGACTTTGTGAAGTTAGATCGCCTTGATGGAACCAACCCCAACTTCATTCGTTGAAAGGACAAGATGAAGTTCTTCCTCACCGCTTTGAAAATTGCATATATACTTGATCCACTCTTCCTGCAATTCCTCTTCCAAAGGAGGGTGGAGTAGACACAAGGAAGGATGAATGAGATAAGCGTCAAGAAGATGAATTGCTTTGTATGGGTCACATTCTTAACACCCTCTCAGACAACCTTTATGATCTCTTTACCACTGTGAAGAGTCCAAAGGAGATTTGGGCGCCGTTTGAACGTGAATATTCATCTCAAAAGCAAGGCACAAATAAGTTTCCTATTAAAAGATATTTTGAGTTTAAATTTATTAATGGTTCCTCTCTTATGGATCAAATCCACAATTTATAATTGATTGTTTCAAAACTTAAAGACTTGGGTGTTGAAATTTCGGAATCATTACAAGTAGGGGCGGTTATTGCTAAGTTGCCTTTTTCTCGGAATGATTATCAAAAGAAGTTATTGCACACTTCTAAAATTTTAACTATTGGTAATGTTTTGAAGCATCTTCGAATTGAAGAAGGTGCAAGAATTCTTCAAAGAAAAGAAGTGGAAAGAGATCCAAAGGTGAATTTTGTGGATAAGAAGAAATCCAACAATTCTAAAAGGAAGAAACTTGAAAATGCTGATGCTAAAGACAACAATTCTAAAAGGAAGAAACTTGAAAATGCTGATGCTAAAGACAAGAAAAAGAATCGGGTTTGCTACAATTGTTGAAAAAAGGGCACTATAAGGTCGATTGTAGATCCAACAAGAAGCAAAAAGGAAACAATGTTCCTAGTGCTAACCTTGTTAATGAATGTGCAGAAATTGTGGCAGCGTTGACTCTTGGTACTGTGATGGAACTTCACATGGCAACATCAATTCCTTCTAAGGATTGGTGGTATGCTTCTGGTGCAGCAATTCATATGTGCAATAACAAGGACCAATTCAAGAACTATGAAGTTCTTGAAGGACATGAAGTGGTCATGGCCAATGGTGTGAAAGACAAGGTGCATGAAAAGGGAGATGTGCATTTTCTGTTCACTTTCGGCAAAAATTTAGTGCTCACTAGTGTTCTTCATGTTCCGGATGTGATCAAGAACCTTGTTTCTGCAAATATCTTGAATAAGAAGGGCTTGAAGGCTGTACTTGAGTCAAACAATGTAATCTTGTCTAAGAATGGTATTTTTGTAGGAAAAGGATATTCTTATAATGGAATGTTTAAGCTTATTCTTAATAAAGTGAATAATGGTTCTCCTTATTTGGTTTATGCTTCTTATTCTTTATGGCATAGTAGATTAAGACATATTAGTCATGAAGTGATTCATTATATTTCTAAAAATGGACTAATCTCTTATAATGGCCAAGTAAATAAGAAATGTGAAACATGCATACAAGCAAAGATAACAAAACCTCCTTTTCCTAAAGTTGAAAGACATATAAAATTGCTTGATTTAGTGCATTCAGATATATGTGAATTTAATGGTTTTTTAACAAGAGGTGGTAATAAATACTTCATTACTTTAATTTCATTACTTTCATTGATGATTGCTCTAGATTTTTGCATGTTTATTTGATGAAAACCAAGGATGAAGCATTTAATATGTTTAAGACATATAAGTCTCTCGTTGAAAATCAATTAAGTAAAAATATTGAAATTTTGAGAAGTGATAGGCGAGGAGAATACTTCTTTAATGAGTTCTCAAAATTTTGTGAACAAAATGGTATTATATACCAAACTAGCGCACCATATACTCCCCAACAAAATGGTCTGATTGAAAGGAAAAATATAACTCTGCAAGACATAGTTAATTTTATACTCTTGAGTTCGGGTTTGCCAAAAACAACTTGTAGGGTGAAGCTTTGTTGGCTACAAGTCATTTGCATAATTGAATTACATCCTTAAAGACTAAAGTGTCTCCACACTACAAAAATAGAAGACAATCTGCGACGTTTGACTGAGGAAATGTCGCAGATTGTATAAGCTTATTGTGACGTTTTTAAAACGTCAGTAAAAGGGCATATAGAGGTTGCCTTCCCCACCTAAAAGAATGTCGTTGCCCAATGCCCATGGTGGATTTGCTTACAAACAATAAAAAAACAGTGTAAAAGGAGTAAAGATGCTTTGTCAGACACTGATACTGTCTTACTTCTGCCTCATGCTGATAAAGATCAAGGCATTGAAGAGATTATAAACATTAGGCTCCAAGCACGCTCTAACAATAAATAATATATAATAGTAGGCATTTAGTTGGTTACGAGCATTTAGATTTTGGTTTCCTCGTAATAAGTTCAAAGAAACTAATGAGCTTATCAAGAACGTATTGATTTCCATTAAATAACTCTGAAGAAGAATCGTTTTCTCATGTTAGATGATTCTGGGGTTTCGAGGAAGGTGGCGGTGACTTCTCCTGCCTTTTGTGCTTTCCATGTATTGAGACGTGTCACGTGTGTGTGTTTTGCAATTTAAACTGAGATTTCAATTTTTTTTATTAACTTGGCGTATCACACTCTAGCTACCAACAAACGCTCTTCAAGTTTTTTTTTTAATTTGCTAGTCATGGACAAATGGGTGTCGACATCAAAGAAAAGATTTTTGGATGTTGATTTGAGAAAT
>JANZLC010000008.1:11268849-11295496 GCA_026413385.1 Erythroxylum gracilipes | reverse complement strand
TCATCTACTGATGCCTCTGCTGGCTCTTTCTCTTCAACCTGGAGCAAGTTGAAAATGCAATGTTTGTGATAACCATATTATGTTGGAACTGGTTAGAAATAATCCAATGCATTGGCAAACATAGTATAGCATCAGTACAAGATCACAAACCCAGTAGCTTCAACAATGTAAATGCACAATAAATTGGAAGAGAAGAACAAGTACATAATTGACAATAGCTCCACAGATTAATCAGAGCCAATCCATTTCCACATATTAAGGCACAATTTTTGGGAAGAGTACTTTATAATCATATGACCCTTATTATAAAACAAAATTATTATGGAGTTAAAGATCATAATACTGGCACAAGTATGTAAAATACAGCCATAAACAGTTAAAAGATTAAACAGGAGACTTACTTTAAGTGCCATATTGTCAATTCCTTTTATTGTTAGAACAACATTAATATTGCTGTAAGTTAATAACCAATTAAAACTTATCGCCTTCAAGAGCTTCTTTATCTTCAATACCATTCATAGTCCCATCAACCTCTACGTTCTCAGTATATCGCACGATGGGTGAACTCTTTAAATCCAAAATTCCAGCCAAAGTTTGAATCTAAAGAATTGGTTAGACAAAACCGGAAGTAAATAACTTTTGCATCAAAATGTTGCAAAAATATCCAAACTTGGCATTTGATTTCTTTAAAATCCTACCTCCAAGAACAAAGCGAGAAATCTCACGCTCAGCTGTAATCTGAAGGGGGATTTGGAATTTGAAGGTAGGATCTTCAATGTCGTCGTAGTGAAGTTGTAGAGGAATTAGTCTGTAAACCATAACCGATAACAGTGGCATTGATTTCTCTAAAATGCAGTGCTCCTGGAGATCGCATATGGTTGGTTAAAAACCATGCATCTACTTCATCCGATGTCCGAAATGACATCACCTGCATAACCAAGAAAATGCTTTCAAGGTGCAAATTTACAGACTTTACAATGAACCCAAGCACAAAAATTATCAGAATTGCGCGACTAAAGTCAAAACTTGAAAAAGATAGCTTTTTGTGAGGGAATACAACCTACAAAGAATTAAATAACAAAATAAAATATTCTATACAAAAGCTAGAATCTCATAAGATAGACAAGTATACAAATGGATTGATATTCAAAGAGACTAATGTTCTTTACCAAAGCAAAGTATCCCTGCTTTTCAGCTCTCATTTTCCTGCAATACATAGCCATCTATTTAAGATTAAAGCTTAATAAAGTTTTTGAAGCATGACGTCTAGGCAACCAAATGGAACTTACCACGCTAGCATCAAGATTCCAACATCAGTATGATCCACCTCCATATCTGCACATAGAACTTCAATTCCTTCTAGGCTGTTGAAATGACAAATCATTCTATAAGCATACATGTCATGATGGAAGTACTTACTAACAAGCTTGAAATTATTGGTTTGAAAATTATTTAAAGATCAAAAGGGTTAATCTTTAAATAATTCTTACAAAAACAAAATAACTCATGAACTCTCCTCGTTTCTAAAAATCTGGCAACGAAGTGTACTCACTGTAAAAATCACCAACATCAGAAGCAGCCCACAATAGTTGATTGAACTTTTCCAGCATCTCATCGGGGACAAACGAGGTCCTACAAACAAGGCATGTGTTGTTGTCGTGGTCCATCCAACGGTTCAGACACGCCCAGTGAAAACCTCAGTGTATCCAACCGGAAACCCCATTTACACAGAAAAGAGAGAGAAAATGTACACGACTTGATGCTCAAAGATAATCCCCAAATTGATAAACCTCAAAACCCAAAACCCAAAGCAAAGGTTTTGATTGGCAGTCAGTAAGCAAGTGGGTTAAAGGGAATATAATTTCCTGCCGACGAGGTTTATGGAATTTAAGACAAAAAGGTAAAGTGTTGTGCTTTAGACATTAAAAAGACAAAAATAATAAACCGAAGAACACACAGAGGAAGGACAGACGATGGAGATCTGGAGGAGGAATACGGAAGCTCGAAACAACGCGCATGCCCGGGAACATTGGGTTTACGGCTCGAACGAGACCCGAACCAAATAAAGTGAACTCGGAGGCACGACCCATTGTCGGAATGGCGAAGGCAGTCTTTGCAAGTAGAAAAGAGGTCTAGACTGGTTGAGAAATCAGATGCCGACCGATACAAAAAAAAAAAGAGATATTGATTAACAAAGAGCAGGAGATCGTAAAATGGAATACAGGGCTCTCAAACTGGCTGTGTCCTTGCAAGGTTAGGAGTGACCTCTTTTCTTGAAGAGCTTTCCCCGGTGATGTAACTAGCTAGCAGTCTGCAATTTTCCCTCGACTCTTTCCTTGTCCCTGCCCCCTCCCTAATAGGATAATAAGAAAACGCTCGGTAGGTTTTAAGAAAAACCAAATGTCCATAATTATTTAATTAAGCCTTCCATGACGTTTTCTTTAACAAAAGTCGTGGGTTCTATTTTGCGACGTTTTATTAATCAAACGTCGCAAAAAAAATATTACAAATTTGCGACGTTATCATAAAATGTCACTAAAAGTTGGAACTTTTTGTGACATTATTTAAACGTCAGAAAAAGTCTGAACATTTCGTGACGTTTTATAAAAAAACGTTGCGAAATGTATATTATTCTTATAGTGATCCCCTTCTTCATTTGTCCCTACTACACCTCCTAAAGCCTGGAATGCTGTAGTTAATGATGGGGAGACAACTTCTAAGCTTAAACTCATACGAGAAGTCAGCTCTACATCGATAATTTCTCCCGCTATCTAGCTAGATTTTGAGGTAACTAACAAATACTCAAGCCTACATTTCTTTCTATCAAGGCTTGTGCTGAAGCACTTTGGATAAAGCATGGTTTGGAGTAGATTTTGGTAACAGAGAAAGACTACTCTTATTCAAGGACAATATTGAAATCAATGGAGTTCTATAATCAAGACTTGACACTGGAGATGAAAACCTATGTTTCTAAAAAAATGGTGTCTAGGTATGTCACTTCATAAAACCTTGTAAGATCCATTCCTAAAATACCATTAGAGTATTTAACAACACTGGGTATGAGTTATCTTGCAAGTTCTGTTGGTAAATCAATTAGATTGGATGAACAAACAACTAGAATGGGAAGGATTGGCTTTGAAAAAAAAATTTACATCTGTCCTTCCTCATAAATTTGGACAACTATTAATTGTATTTTCATATTTTCAATAACTTATTAGTTAAGTTACATAATTTAATCTAGATAAAGGTAATAAAGTGACATAATAAATGATTTAAATCAATGAGTAGAAGTTCGGGAGAAAAATGAATCCTGATTAATGTGGGTCGGACCCATATTGAGCTTGCGATGAGGAAGCTCGATATGGAAGCTATATAAAGATTGAAGTCTCTTGCAGTTGTTCATATCATTTGTAAGCATACAGATCATTTGAACTGTTAAGAGCACTTACGTTTTGAGAAAACTGTAGAAAGACTTTAACCGCATGTCCGTGAACAATTTCTGTAAAGGTACCAAGAGATTGGAGCTCGTTTTGGCCTCGAAAACTACTTCAGAAGTCCAGATGGAACTAAAATCAGGTATTCTGCATTACCTTCGATTTTAACCCTTTCATGAACGATTCGAGACACGTAATAAGGTTTATCCTACTTGTTACACGTGGTATCAGAGTGGTTACGTGATTGGGTTGCCGGAAACAAATATTTTTCGGTTTTCATCCATTATGGTTTTTATCTATTTTCTGATTTTTTTTTGCATATATGATTACATAAAAGTGGTATACATAATGCTAGCTATGAAAAATGGGTTGAAAAAGGTTGGCACGTGCCGCATCCACCCATATGGCTCCACGGGGTGACAGATGTGTGTTGCACGCGCCTCATGCAGCCCGATACCCAGCAGGAACGGGACAGGTTGGCTCTTGCAATGCATGCACCCGCCACCTGTCCCAACATATAGATGGACGGGATCGAGACATATGTCGGCGCATGTAGTGCACGTGCTAGGTGCATCTGGCGCGCTCAGCCAATGCGCATACAACATACGTGCGCCCCGTGGCCATGCGCAACGTGATGTCGGCTGACGTCAGCGCTACAGTGATGCTGACATCAACACCTAAAAAAGAGGAAAATTTCATAATTCTCGTAAGGGTGCCCCGAGTCCTTTTGGGTCAGTTTCCAAGTCGGAGGAATTTTTTAAGTGATTTTTCAATTTTTTTGGATTTATTACATTGGTAATTGTCTTCTGAAAAAGTTTTAGAAGCTTTTTTAAGCTAGTTTTGAGTGCATTTTCGCACTCCAAATTGAACATAAAGGAGACACTTAAGATTTCATGTCTCGTGTCGTAGGTTTGGTATTCGAGAAATTATGATAGTCACTCTCATTGATAATTTTTTAAATAAAAATCTCAAATAAAGTTTAAAGATAATGTTTTTAGAACCATTGTGTGATTATTTGATTGTGCATTTGGTCTTTGCATTTATAACTGATTTTCACATACATTATATCCATATAGAATGTGAGGATGACATAAAGATGTATCCCTTGTGTTTGTGAACTTTTTAGGGTGCTGATGAGGATGTAGTCACCAAAGTGACATTTCAAGTCAGTTTTTTGGATTGTTTTGCTCACATGTTTGGGGGATGTCTCTGGCCTTATGTTTGGTTATTTTGCCCAAAGATGTTTGCCTTACATAGGGTTTTGAGATATACATAAAGGCATTAGATGGAGGAAAGTCATTGCTTAAATGATCTATTCACCCAAAGGTGGTAGTGTCATGAGAGTTGAAGGTATGTACTCTATCGCCTTTGTGTGGAGGTCTAATTGTATAGATTATGTATTCATCTCAAAGGTGTTTCATAATATGTATGTTCGGATTCTCTATTTAGAGATTGTTATCGCTATTATCCTACATTTGAACTGATTTTTACATTGTCTTTTCTATCTTGTAGTCACTTTTTTGGTAAACAATAATGCTGTTACGATTGAGACCTTAAATGATTTAAATTTCAAGAAGTGGAAGAAGCATGTGGAGTTTGCCCTGGAGATGGCTGACATCAGTATGATGATGCACATCAAGAGACCTTCTCCACTTACTGATATCAACTCAGAAGCTAATAAAGCAGCTATGGCAATCTAGGAACAGTCAAATAGGATGTGCTATTTGACCACCAAGTACTCTATCCCAAATCATCTGTTGAGTGAATTATCGGATACGACCATAGCGAAGGAGTTTATGGATGGCATTTTCCAGAGATACAAGGTGTCTTCTCATACAGAGCAAAGCACCTTGATTAAGGAGCTATTCTCTATTATGTATACAAGAGAATGAGGCATTCGAGAGTACATTATCAGGATGGTTCACCTTTAGACTAAGTTGAAGGCACTTGATGTACCAATTCCTGGTAACCTCATAGTGCATCAAGCACTAAATACTCTCACTCGAGAGTTTGAGATGTTGACTGCCTCCTACATCTCTTAGGATGAGGCCTGGGGCATTAATGCCTTGATTTCCTGGTGCATTGCAGCAGAAGAGAAGATTAAAAGTTATCCTCATACAGCCATGTTTGCAGCTGCCAAAGGAAAAGGGAAGGCTAAGGCCCAACAGCCTAAAGGTAAGGGTAAGAAACCCAAACCCTCTCTGAAAATTCAGACTGGACAACCCAGCATTGCTAAAGGGTCACATGACCTAAAAGGTATAAGTTGCTTCTTTTATAAGAAGAAGGGGCATAGGAAGGCCAACTGCGAGAAGTACAAGTTGTGGAAAGTTAAGCAGGAACTATCAGGTAACTCCTCAGCCTATATGATTCGTGATTCCAATGTAGCTATAACCACATCCATAATGTAGGGGCTCAGATCTAGGAGAAGGCTGACTAAAGGAGAGAAGAAGCTGATGGTTAGTAACAATAAAGAGGTGGATGTTTTGTATGTAGGAGATGTAGACTTGAACCTAGATACGGGGTTTGTATTAGTGTTATGAGACATATTTTATATACCGTCTTTTAGACGAAACTTGATCTCTATATCAGTTTTGGATAAAGAGGGCTATCGTTTTGTATTTGAAACTTTAGTTGTAAATATTTTCATCAATACAAGATATATCAATGCTGCCTTTTTATCCTACAGATTGTATAGGATATGTCTTACTCTTAACGAAATATATGCCTCTTCTTATGTTGCCGAACCAGTTACTCGAAAGAGAGACTTTATAAAGGAAACATCGTACATGTTGTGGCATAAACATCTTAGCCACATTTCCAGGGAGAGTGTTGAGAGATTGATAAAGGATAACATTCTCCCAACTCTGGACTTCAGTAATCTGGAAACATGTATCGATTGTTGTAAGGGTAAGTTAACCAAGATAAAGAAAAAAGGTTCAACTCGTGCTTCTGGTTTATTGGACCTCATACATACAGATGTTAGTGGTCCCTATATAGTCACCTTATGCAATGCTAGATATTTTTTGACGTTTACAGACGATTATTACCGCTATAGTTATGTATTCTTACTTAAGGAAAAGTCTGAAGTTCTTTATAAGTTCAAGATCTTTAAGACTGAGTTTAATAACCAGTTAGGAAAATCAATAAAGAATGTCATATCTGACAGGGAAGGGGAATACAATCGTAGGCATGAAATTGCAGGACAAGGAAAGAGTCTGTTTGTCAAGTGTTTCGAATCAGTTGGAATAGTGGCTCAGTTCACTATGCCAAGTAGTCCTGAGCAAAATTGTGTGGTCAAAAGGCGTAATCACACCCTAAAGGATGTGATGAGGTCAATGCAGAGCATGACTAACCTACCCGAATACCTTTGGGGTGAAGCCATCAAGAAGACATTGTACATCTTGAATAGAGTCTGAAGTAAGTCAGTACCAAAGACACCTTTTGAACTCTAGGTTAGAAGGAAGCCAAGCCTTACAAACATTTGAGTGTGGGGTTGCCCCACTGAGGTAAGGTTATATCATCCTTATGAGAGCAAATTGCAACCTCATTCCACTCATTGCTATTTGTTAGGTTATCCCGACCACTCTAAGGGCTACATATTTTACTGTAAAGAAGGAGGGGTCAAAATAGAGGAATTGCAAATGGCTAAGTTTTTGGAATACGATATCTATGATGAGAGAGGATCTTTACATCCTCCAGGAAATAGCAGGACGGATACTATGATTATTTCGTATATGCTTCTCATACAATTAAGTTTGGTAGATGATGGTCCAAGTACCATGCCTTTGCAGTTATAGGAACCTATGTTTGTTTAGGAACAGATTTCTGAGGTACAAAAAACTATGTAGTTACGCAGATTTACCAAAAAGAGGCAACTTGTTATCTCATTATATTACATAGTCTATTTGGGTGAACAAGACTATCACATAGGACATGTTGTGGATCTAATTACTTTTATAGAAGTTTTTTATGGACCTCATGCGCATATGTGGTGGGAAGCGATGAAGGATGAGAAGCAATCTATAAGGTATAATAAGGTATGAGAGCTTGTTAATTTACCTCAACATTGTTGACCTGTCAATTATAAGTGGCTATTTAAGACCAAGAAAGACACATAGGGTCAAGTTGAGACTTTAAGCTGTGTTTGGTTGCTAGGGGATTCACTTAGAAAGAAGGAGTTGATTTTAATGTTACCTTCTCTCCTGTATCCTCGAATGATGCATTTAGAGTGATTATGACAATAGTAGCTCATTATGATATAGAGCTACATCAGATGGATGTTAAAACCGCTTTCTTAAATAGTGACCTTTATGAGGAGGTCTATATGAAACAACCTGAAGGATTTTAGGATCAAGATGCAACTGACAAAGTTTGTAAGTTGACTAAATCAATATATGGTCTGAAACACTTCCAGATAACAACAACAAAAATATCACAGGTCTAAGCATTTAGAGGTCAAATACTTGACTATAAAGGAGTTGATTCAAAATGGTGACGTTAAAGTGAAGCATTTCAAGACTGAGGAGACGTTAGTTGATCCATTGACTAAAGGACTTCACCCACTAGTTTTTCTTAAACATGTACCCAATAAGGGCGTGTTAAAGTTCTTAGACATCAGTAATTAGGGATCATTGTATTTGCTCCTTAAAAGTTTATACATTTTGATATATTAAATGATCATTTTTTTATCCTCAATAATAACTGTTTTAGTGTATAATCATAATATATATGAAAGCCTTAAGGTTTGTGTTGATCTTAAGCATTTTAAAGGTTATTGAGAATATATAAAGATTAACATTGAGCCTATGTCATTTTGATACATACAGTTTAGTATGGATATCTATAAATTTAACATGACATAGGGGGATATAAATTTTCAATCCCGTAAAGGTGTTCTCTAATGCAGATTAGCATTCAGTTGAAGAATATAAAGGTTTTCTCTAATACTATTTAGCATTCAGTGAAAGAAAACAAGTTTTCTCTAATGTTGTTTAGCATTCGGTGAGAGAAAACATGATTTCTCTACTGCTGAAGTTGGGGAAATCGAGACCTACGAGCGAAGATGATATGCTTTAGATCATATAGGTATCATCCTAGTTTGCCACACTCCATCTTCCCATTCATGTTAGTGAGGTATTAGATATTCGTGATTATATTGGACCTGTGTTGTACATGATACATGTGTTTGATATTTTTTAGTATTGAAAGCCTTGCAAGACAAATTGTTAGACTTTCATTACCTTTGGATGAAATGTTTTTAATTTTTAAAATTTGGTACTAATATAGTAGTGTGACTTAACCAAATTTTAAAACCTTTTTAAACTTGAGTCAAAACTGCAATTAATACTTGTCTAAGGGGGAGAATATTGGACAATTTTGACCTTCCTCATAAATGTGGACAACTATTAATTATATTTTCATATTTTCAATAACTTATCGGTTAAGTTACGTATTTGATCTAGACAAAGGTAATAAAGTGGCCAAATAAATGATTGGAATCAATGGGTCAAAGTTTGGTAGGAAAATGGATCTCTATTAGTGTAGACCGGACCCATATCGAGCTTGTGATGAGGAAGCCCAATATAGAAGCTATATAAAGGTTAAGGTCTCCTACAGTTGCTCATACCATTTGTAAGCATACGGATCCTCTAACCCGTTAAGAGCGCTTATATTTTAAAAAAACTGTAGAAAGACATTAATCACGTGTCCGTGAACGGATTTCGTAAAGGTCCCGGGAGATTGGAGCTCGTTTTGGCCTCAAAAATTGCTTTAGAAGTTCAGATGGAACAAAAATCAGGTATTCTACATTTCCTTCGATTTTAACCCTTTCATGAACGATCTGGGACACGTAATAAGGTCTATCCTAAGTGTTACAGTCAGCTCTACATCAATAATTTCTCCCGCTATCTAGCTAGATACTACACACTGGTGTTGCTAAGTGAAGTTCACTTTAGTAGGTTTTCCCCGGATAAAAGCCCTACATTTCTTTCTATCAAGGCTTGTACTGAAGCACTTTGGATAAAGTATGGTTTGGAGTAGATTTTCATTACAAAGAAAGACTACTTTTTATTCAAGTTTAAAGACAATATTGAAATGAAAGGAGTTCTAGAATCAAGACCTTGACACTGAAGATGAAAACCTATGTTTCTATAAAAATGGTGTCTAAGTATGTCACTTCATAAAGCCTCTCTAAGATCCATTCCTAACATACCATTAGAGTATTGGACAACACTGGGTATGAGTTATCTTGCAAGTTCTATAGGTAAATCGATTAGATTGGATGAACAAACAACTAGAATGAGAAGGATTGACTTTGAAAAAAAATTACATCTGCCTAAAACTCTGTCTATACATAGATTGGGTGAGGAATGGGAACTAATGCTAACAAAAATATCATTATCTTATCCATGAAAATCTGATAAGCCAGTTATGAATAAGATATGAAAACCAAAAAATAGGCTTTCCCTTACCACTGATATCACTTCAAATTCCTCTATAAATGCTTCTGATATTTACGTCAACTCTCAATCACTTACCAAAGACTTACAAATTTCCCTTCCCCCTTGATTCTCCTTCCCCTCTTTAGGCAATACCATATAGTGGACTCCATAAATCTGCCCCCTCCTCTCCAACTAAGCCACCAAAAGACATTGGAACCTTATTATAAGCCGTTCTTCCTCCCAAACATAAAGCTTCAAATCTCTTAGTTGAAAAAAAACACACAAAACCTGAAACAATCATCACAAAAACTAAACCCTTAAAAGCATCTGACATGATTCACTACAACAAATATGTGCATTCGCTACAATTTTTTTTAAGATGATTTGGAAATCATCGCGAAAAGTGACCTTTTGGTGAAATTTTAATAGTTTGTTGCTATAAGTTAATGATTTTAAATCGTTTAACCAAAATGTCAGAAAAGGGAAAATATTTTATGACAACTGCAAGATATCATCACAATAACAACAGATTTTAATGATGTTTATGATTTTTCTTCTCACAAAAGAAACATTTGGCAATGAAGAAAATTATCTGTCACCAGGTGTGGGGGAAATCAATATGATTAGCTTTGATTGTGGTTAAGCGTCGCTAATTGTTTGAAAAAATAGCGACAAAAAGCTAAGTTCCGTTGCTAAGTACATTTAATTGTCGCAAAAGATCGTGCGAAGATAATACAAAGCGATGATAAAATAAAAATGTCATGAAATGTTCACTTTTGAAGACAATTATTATTGTTCGTCTCCAACATTTGGCAACGAGTTACCGAAGCATCGCGGTTTGTTACACATATGGCAACCATTTATTGTAGTCGTCGTAATTGTGCTAGGATATTGCGATTGTGTTTTGTTTCTTCTCTAAAAGTGATTCTTAAATATTTTCCAAAAGTTTTTAAGGGAATTCTGATGAAATTTTGTTTGTGATAGTATTGTTAAAATTAATAATATTTGGACGATAGTTTTTAATGCTAAGTGTACTTAATAATCGTAGTTAAGGTTTATTATAATTAACATTTTTATAATCTATTCTAGTTAAGATATGTTTTGTTGTGAAGTTGTTTTCAATTTTAAAATATATTGCTGAAAAATACATGGTAGGTTATTTAAAATATGAAAAGTAAATATATTTTGGACATAAAAATATTTGTGAACTAAAAATTTTAAATTTTAACAATACTCAAAATATCATAATTTTAAGTTAACAACTAGTCTTAATCATTAATATTTAGTAATAGTAAAATAATTATTGATAAAAACTTTTGAAATGGTATCAAT
This sequence comes from Erythroxylum gracilipes, assembly GCA_026413385.1. Classification (NCBI taxonomy): domain Eukaryota; kingdom Viridiplantae; phylum Streptophyta; class Magnoliopsida; order Malpighiales; family Erythroxylaceae; genus Erythroxylum; species Erythroxylum gracilipes. Next base: position 11,284,290 of record JANZLC010000008.1, on the reverse strand, counting down.
ATAATATAATGACATATGGTAAGAAGTACAAGATTTTAATTAGAAGTTTAACATTTCTTACAAACATATAACAACAACAATAGTACGCAGCTTTACTCTAACTAGTAGAGAGGTTGTTTTAAACATTTTTACAAATAGAACAATAAATAAAGTTTGAAGTTGAGTCCTGCTGACTCCATTGATTAATCACAATGATATAATTATTTTTAGATTCCAGGTGACATGAGAGTTGGTAAAGGTAAATGAGTCCTCATCATGTCTAGATTTCCAAGAAGGGTCCTTGTATATTCGAAGATACCAATTGAAATGGTAAAAGATCTTTCCTCAAGTGTAGGATTGCATTGACACCCTCTTCCAATAGTTTCTTTGCTATAGCTAAACTTCTAGAGAATACAGTGAATGAGTCCCCAGATTTAGTATGGAAAACAACTTGATTGTTTAAGATGAAAGGTTTGGGAGTCTTTTTGTCTTATGAATCGGGATATTAACTTTCATAACAAAATATGCCATCGATCTTAACTCTCGATTATATAAAGACTATTAGCACTCTGCTCTAATTCAATATTTATCTTTCTATTACTAATGGGACTCTCCTCAATAATGATACTCTTTTTCGCTAATTAGTTGGCAATGTTATATACCCTAATGTCTCATGTCTTAATATTTTCCTTGTTGTTTATATTGACAGTCAATTTATATTAACACCTCGTACCACTCACTTTTCTATTGTTTTACATATCCTTCAATATATCATAGATACTCTCTTTTATTTTATTCACTTATATCCTTCATCATGATAAGATTTATGAGCATTCTTTAATGACAATCGGGTTAAAGATCTAACTGATTAATGCTCCAATACTAGTTAATATTTCTTCTTTGTTTCATCCCTCATTTCATGGCACAACCAGAAACAAATAGTTATCTCTCAATCCATCTTAGAAGCAGAATATCAATCTCTTATAAGTATATCCTCTAAACTCTTCTAACTATATTATCTATCTTATATACCTTATTTTCTCATATTTTGATTTTGTTCATACTATTCACATTGTCAATTAATTCGTGTCAACACCATGTACCACTCATTTCTCTATTGTTTTTTTGTATCCTTCAGTATATTAGAGGTACTCTCTTTCATGATTTTCACTTATGTTATTCATCTCCATTACAGTTACCAACATACTCTAATGTTGACTGCGATTGAGATCTGATGGATGGACGCTCTATTACTAGCTATATTTACTTCCTTAGCACATACCTCATTTCATGGCACAGTAAGAAACAAATAGTAATCTCTCGATCTAGTATATCAAACTCTTAATAGAAGTCCTCTAGCTACATTAGTTACTTCAAGATATAGGTATTTTCTCCTCTACTGCAACTCCTTTCCTTTGAGAAAATTACAGCGTTGTACAAATTACTCATGGCGATGTCTTTCATAATTTTCATCCCTAATTGAAATTGATTGTCATCTTGTCTGACATTATATTGTTTAAACTACTATTTACCTTGTCCTTACCTCATCACAATTTTAAATTGAAGACATTTTCACTAAATTCTAACTCCTTACCACCTTGAATTTGAGGGAAGATATTAATATATGTAACTATAACATATGATATTAACATATGAAACAACAACATATTAGTAAGAAAGAATATGTATATGTAACAACAACATATTATTAGGAATATGTCTTATGCAACAGTCATATATTAAAAAGGGATGAGCAAGGACTTTCTTTTTTTTTTTAGTTGGAGTGTTGCTTGTGATCATGATCTAGGGGCTGTCCTCTTTCATTCAGGGAAAAAAAATTACTTGAAAAACATTGTGTTCCTTCCTTCCTTTATTGGCTTGCTTTTTTTTACGCTTCCCTCGTGTTCTTGTCCATGCATTCTTTTTTTTATGGTTTTTTTTCCTTCTTTTTTCTTCACGATTCTTGGCTCTAACTTTGGTGCTCCCCTGGTTCTTTCCAGCTGTTGTTTTCTAGTATCCTTTCCTTGTTTTTTCCTGTGTTTGTTTTTTACATGCTGATCATTCCTTCTATTGTGCATCTTTTTTGGGTCTCTTTGCTATCTCTCTCATTCCTTTTGTTTATTCTCTGGATTGTGTTTCTTTTACTCTCTTTCTCTTCGTCTTCCAGCCGGTGGTCTCTCTTCCATTTGTTAGCTTTTCTTTAACGTTTCCCTGTTGCCGAGCTCTTCTCCCCGTTTTCTGTTTTATGTCGTAGTCTTTTTTCTGCCTCCGTTGTCTCTCATGTTCGCTCTATTTTCAGCCCTTTTCATACTCCGTCTCTACTGGTTTTTTCAGCATCCTTCCTCATGACCCCTTTGTCTATTTTTCTTCATCTTTCTGTTTACCTTGCCCCAGTGCTTTCTCTTTGCCAGCTTCGTTTCTTTAATTGCTCTTGTGGTTTTTGTTGTCGTTTGGTTTTTTCCTTCTTGTATGTTCCTCCAGAAAATGAGCTGCTGTTTTATTGTCCTTATCTGTCGCTTACCATTTTTGCACGTCTCACGTTTTTCACTGCTTCCTTCACAACTTTTCTTATGTTACGATCCAAGGATCATCTGACGTGGCTATTGGGAATGAGTCAACAACTGCAACAACTCACATGAGCAGGCCATTATGTGAAAAGAGGGCCCCTGCGAAGTTGAAAGAATATGTGTGTGGCTAGATGCCAAAATTGGTTACAATTCTATTAAGCATTGTTTTATAAATAAGGGTGGGGTAGTATTGTGATGGGCATGAAATGAATAGATCTTGGCTCACGCCATTGTCTCCTTCCTTCTGAATACTTTGTACCAGAATTATTTCTCTCTTAAACCTTTCCTTTCACTGTCATTGCTACATTGTACTGCTGCAGAATCTTATACTCAAATATTTACCTTTTGTCCACTTTGATTGTGTCATTTATTTCAGTAACCTTACATCTCATCTTCTATTTCTTTTATTTTCTTCTCTCTCTCTTTTTAAATTAAATAAACAGACTATAAAATTATTTAATCTAAAATTAAAATCCATAAGAATATTAAAAATTTCAAATTAAAAATAATCAATCTCAAAAAGAAATAATTATGTTTGATTAAAATTAAATTATACGTAATTAAAATAAATTAAAAACAGGAAAATTTAGTTAAGTCTAATATAATAAAAATTGGACACAAATTTTAATCAAATTGAAATAGATGAAATTTAAGATAAATATAAAATTAAGACTAAATACAAATTAAAATAAATTGGATGTGATTAAATTAAACAAAGTTAAATAAATACGATTATGCGTATTTAAAGTTAAATAGATATGATTACACAAAATTAAAGTTAAATAAACGCACTTTAGTTGTAATTAAGACTCAAATAATATAATGCAATTGTACAAAAATCGAAACTAAATTAATGAAGTGAAATTAAATATATAATTGGACTTGTATTATATGACAATATAACTTATGAAAATTTAAAATATAAAGAATTTGCAAAAAAAATGAAAATTAAGTATTTATAACTTTCAAATAAAAATATAAAAGAAATAAATAGAATAAGAACCATGTCTATTTATCACTAATGCAAGAAAAATCACAACATCATACCTAAATGACATTACAAATCATTTTGGAATACATGTCAAGAAAAGAAATGACGTTAATACAACATTTGCATCAATCAAAATATCCCGGTAGGGTTATATTATTAAAATTCCAATTCTTCCACACAATGCCTGTGTAAAGAGAGCAATTAAAGGAGGTAAAGAACATCTTACTTTTCAGCCATTTCTTGATAGTTTACTATTCAGCCGTTCTGTGAAGGCTGTGGTCAAACTAATATTAAGGTGGGAATGTCAACCTTCTGATATTTTTATGATTTTCTTTTCTCTCAATCATTGCAAAATTAAAAAATAACCATGATCTTTTTGTTTTCCTTTTACCCCGCCAGCCGAATGTACTATTAATGAATAGCCTTGTTTTTGTGCGTACAAACTTGCGACAACCGTACAGACAAGTCACGAGTAAGAGCCATTGTTCGCAAGGCAGGCAGGCCACGACAATAGCCTTTGAAAACCGGTTAAACGGTTGGGCTGGTTAGTACCAACAGAATAATGTTGGGATATCTGGGAATTCGCAAAGCTCGCAAGAGAGGATCAAATGTCTTTTTTATCACCTGTTACTCAGAAGGGTAACGTTCTTATGTAGAGCACATTATCATCAGACTTAAGGGGATGTCCACAGATGTATCCTAAAGATTCTGTCATGTCATCAGAATCCACTTATAAAGCAACAACCTTTCACAATCGTACCTCCAGCAGTGCGGGTTACCGATTTAGGTTGGTTCTTAAAATGTGTGCGTCAGCTCTGGCATGCGAGACTCAAGCCAACATTATAGAGAATAGAAATCACGGGAACAGATGATCATGACAAAAAGGTTCACTTTTTAAGTTGCTATATTTACTCATTGACCTATGAACCCTTTTCCGGTGCAATTACAACACTCTTTGTCCCCTTTTTACTTTTGCTTTTTATATACAGGAACTATAGAGCGAAAAGACGTTGCTACTGCTTCATGTCCCACTAGAAAAAGGAAAAGAAAAGTCCAAACCAGAAGATCACAGCGAAGGCGAAAGACAACCCTAGTCCTTGTCTGCTGACACAGTATGCAGTAGCACTGAAACAAGTCAGGTTCACTACTCCAGGATTTTTGGTCCCTTGTACAGTTCACCAATAAAAGCCAAATCCTCAGGTTTCTCCCTTTCCTGAAGCCATGCATAACTGTCCCTCTCCTCTACTGGCACTGGCACTCCATCCACTGAATTTTCAGAGGCAAATACTGTGTGAAAAACTTGTGCATTGAATATTTAGAAAATTCCAAATTGTTGAATCAATAGAGAGCCAGACTAGGATGGTACCTGAGAAATTTGCATAAGGGAAGTCCAAGTAGTAAGTGCAATGCCTGCCTTCAGAATCATTGTAAGGAGGACCAAGCACATCAAGCACTGCACATGCTGTCAAAGCTGTGAAGCAGTGCATGTTGCCTCCATCAGCAGGATAAAGGATGGACGTGTTGCAAGGAGCAGTGAAGTCAGAGTCGACCTTGACCTTGGCTAAACGAACTCCAGGCTGCTGGACCTTGGTCTTTTTCGGTTCAGATTGCTCAACTTCAGACTGCTTCACTTCAAGTTCTTGAACTTCCGGTTGTTGCACTTCAGGATCCTGGATTTCGGGATGCTTCACTGCTATAACAAAACTAGTAAGTTCCATAAAACCTTCCCATCATATTGTAGTCTTACAAAGACTAACGACATCCAGAACTTATTCAACTCCACCAGCCAAAGCATCATCATGATTTACTATATAGCGGCAAGTTTTTAAAAGACAGTCAGTTGGGCTAGCTCTATCAGGATTAATTAGTGCATTCGATTTAGGTTTGCAATTCTAAAAATCTTCCGAGTTGTATAGCTTGTAGACTATTTTTACTGAAATGTTTCATTAGCTTTTGTTCACTCCAGATGTCTAAATATAATTCATATACTACTTTGAATCAATTATACTGATAAACAAAATGAATTCAAACTTCATTATTTCAAGGTGGAGTTGTTATCACAGTCAAGAATGCAGCATCCAGCTTTTGAAAGAAGCTTTCGATCCTTGAGCCCGCTACTTGCTTTCAACACTCCCCCTTACAACCTTTTTATGATGTAACTGAGAACTCAAAAAGAGACACAGATAACCCAAGTTTTATGCTTTTGTTTCCAAGACACAACTTAGTCCAACCGGCCTTTCTCAATTTTAGTAACCATCATCGCCTATACAGAGGATAAAGATAAAGCTTACCATCAGAAGGTTTTTCCACAACCCAGTCATAGGATTTAATGTGCATGGTGCCAAAAAGAAGTTTGCTGAATACAGTCATTCCAGGATGGTTATGGAGTGGAATGACACCAGAGGGTGGCAAGCAGAAGATGCCAATCTGTTAGGATTAAGAAATTATCAAGCCCAAATTTAAATCTAACAACAGAAATAATATGAAACAGAATAAGAAAGCAACACTAAGAAGAATACAAACCGAGAATTTGCTGCATTCATAGATGTGCAGATACCCTATAGCCTGGGTTCTCCGGGTGAATAATGGCATATCTGGACTCACACCAAAGTCAGCCGCCTTAATGCCATCTGGACGAAAGAACACAAGTCTTTATGAATCAACAATAAAGTTTGCTGCAACATGTAACCTATAGCTGCTAATGGCTTTGGAGATATAGTTACGATGAGGCATTTCTGTTACTGTATTTGGCCATGTCGATGCAGGTAAGAATGTGATCATTTAGGCATAGCCGTTTTAACCAAATAGGGTAAGCCACAAAAGATTGGAGGTACAATGATGCAGCAAGTAACAGCCTATGACATTAATCTAAACTACGAATATCACACAAGAAAAGGAATATAACGGTCAGTGTTTTAGAACTGAATTTTGATTACTTCCTTTCTCCTACAAAACAGCAACCAGGATGTGAAAGAGTAAAGAAAAGACTACCTGCCTATGCTTTTCTTTACCTAAGGGAATATCAGAGAAAATAATGATTACCAACCCCCAAGTTATCATTTGAAAACTTCGTTTGAACAGTAAAGCAAAAAGTTCATATCCGTAGACGAATCAGATGAAAAGTGAAAACCAAGACAAACAGAATAGACCGAACCACAAGACCTACATATCTTAAGTGTCACATGTCAATCCCAGAGGTCAGATACAAGTTGCTGTATAAAGCAAGAATGCTCATACTGATACATTAATATCCGCCTAAAGAAACTACCTAACAGCAAAGACTTAACTAATAACCATCTGCATTCTAAGGAATTCAACAATTTTGCTACTCTTCCATCCGGAGTCAATCACATTTTCAACATTAATATCAGACCAGCCCCAATAAAATCGAAACCACAAGAAGCAAAAGCACACACAGACACAGAGAAAAAAAAAAATACCCAAAACAGTCCTCAGCTTTTCGATGCTTTCAGGGGAGGGGATAACTCCAACTCCAGCGAAGGTAAAAACGTCCTTGCAGGTGTCATAAAGCGTCTGAACCGGAGACACTACCAACCCCTTCTTGGGGGGGCGACGCCGGCCCTTTTTTCCCCTGCTACTCGTATTTACTCTCGTATTGGAGCTCGGGTCCTGAACTTGATTCTTGTTCTTCGCCAGTTCTGAATTTCCCTTTTCCCTCTTGATATTCCCCACACTTGTTTCAATCCCCATTTACCGCCACAACACACCTCGATTGGGTAATTCTCAAAATTGCGTTTAAAAAACCAGTAATTCAAAGATGGGAATTATCAAAAACGCTAAGAGAAAGAAAATTACGATCTGGGTGATAGCAAAGTCGAAAGCTTTACTACTCGAGAGAAACAGAGGAAACTTGGGAGGGTAGAGAAAAACTGAGTTCAATTGCAAATAAAAAGGAAAGGTTAGTTGTTGGGGTTGTCTAAAAACAGAGGAATATGTCCTTTTTTCAAAAACAAAAAAGGGGGGGAGGTGGGGGTTAAGAAGGAATAATAGAACAGAGAGATGGTGACGACGGGAAGAGATACATCGTGGCTGCAGTGAAGAGCTGTGGATTGTAAACGGGAGGGGTATGTGCGACAGGGGGTTACTAGGGCAAGGCTGAAAGAGAAATAGAGTTGTTTTCCCAGAGGAAAAAGGAAAACCAGGGGCCGTTGCCTGCATTTCCTATGGGCTGTTCCAAATACCAGCTTTTTCTTTTTCAAATGTTTTATTTATCCCTTTGTTGTTACGAAGTCTCCTTTTTGTTTTTGCCCCCATTTTCCCACTCGTCTCTTTATCAATTCAATTGGGCTATTTTTTTTTCCTTTTCGTTAACTTTTGCTCCTCATCTCCTCATTAATTGCAATTTAACCCACTTGATTTTGGAAACGCAGGATGTACGAAAACTTTCAACTTTAGGATCCTCCTTTTTTTTTCTGATTTCTGTGAAACAACTGTCAAGGTGTACTATCGTTTTTCTTTATCCATATGATGTAATTTTAATTAAGAAGTTGTCTTCGTTAATAGATAATATCTTGGTTTGACCTTAACATGAAAAAGTGTATTTCTTAATTCCCACTAATCATAGGATACGAGACATAAATTTGGTGAAGGCGGAACTAAAAGTTGAAAGAAAAAATAGAAAAATGTGAAACGGTTAAGCATGCATGTTTTTAATTAATACATATGGAAAAGAGTTAAGGCAATTGTATTGATTGTTTTAGTCTGACAAATGCGTTAATTTTAACGTGTAACTTTCTTCAATTCAGTACATGTGTTGTATAGTAAATCTGAATTGTTGAAGAAATGTCAAATCTATAAAATAATCAATATTTTGAATAATTTTGTTTTACCCTGTAAAATAAGTAGACATGAATTCCATGGATAATTGATAGGTATATTATCCATAATAAAATCTATATATGATATTTTTTAATATACGAAAATGATAGAAATTAAATACTAAACAATAAGTAACAGAAGTTCAAAATTTTTAATCACGTCTTAGGATAATGAAATTTCAAACAGTCTAATTTCCTAATTGTTTGGATATAACAATAACAAATAAATTAAGGATAATTATAGCATTCTGATTAAAGAATTTATTTAAGACAAAAACCCTTACAGCAAATTATGATGTTAAAATAGAAATAAGATAAATGAGTATAAAGTTGGAGAGGAGATTTTTAATTTGGCCAAACGATTTCAAAAGCAAATAGTCAAACGAACTGTTTTACTCTAAAGCATTTTAAGTGTTTTTTTGCAAAAGAAAAGTCTAAAGCATTGCGAAATAATGTAAACAATGAACGAACATGGCAAATATAAAACAAATACGGAAAGCGTTGCATAATAAATTAAGGAGAAAACGGATAAACATGTTTGACTACTGGAACAGCAACAAAAAATGATCATTACTTACTAAGTCTTGAGGTATAACGGGAAGGAAAACTTAATCACTATCATCAAGCAATAATAGGAAGTTAAATTATTATATATGTGAAATTAAATGAAAACATAAATTATTTGGAAAAGATGAGAAGCATAATATGAAAATTTTAGCATAAATTGGGCATGAAAATGTTAAAGATACTACTATATATATGAAGCTAAATGCATACCTTTTCCTTTATGATTCAGAGAGCGTGGGTTTCCACAATCTTCAAACGTCTTGTTAAGAAATTCACATGCCAAAGCCCTACCTGATCAGTGTTCTTCATGTTTAACCATAAACAACAATGTTCTCCATATTTAAAAACATAAAGAATAAAATTTTGAAAATCAACTCAAAATTAAAATTACGTCACACGTGGTGAACATGCAATAAATAAAACAAAATTCGTTTCTTTTAACAGTTGATAATGTTAATAAACGTTTTGCTGACATCATTTTATTTATTTAAATTAATAAATTTGAGGGTGATTAAAAAATATATATGAATGCAAGCTTTACTACTAAAATACAATGTCTTAATGAAAATGACTATACTGTTAGAAGTCAAAAGGGGGTAAAGTAAAAATCATATTAATTAATTTTATATTCATCGTTCTATTGACTACATAAGCTGAACAAAAATATTCAATATAGTATACTTATTAGATAAATATTTGAATTTATATGTTCATATTTATAATCGATGATTTGAGATCCTCTTAACTATTTATATTGCAAGCAAGGGTGAATTGGCAGTTTCTTAGATAGTCATTTATTTAGATTGATATGATGTTTTTGTAGCAAAATTTGAAAATCAAATAATTTGATTAAGGTTTCTTTTTTCTTTGCAAATGTGCAGCTTGTGAAACTGAAAGCCAAAAGTATAGCTTCTCTTTTGATTAGGCTTAGAATCATATAATACATTGAAATTGCATTGAGCATTTTCCAATCCTTATTGGCACAATAATGAATGTGTACATTGGTATCAATCTGGCTATAGCTTGTCAAGATCAATTTTTGCATTTATACTTGGTAAATTTTGATTTCAATGATGGTTGGTCCATGACTTCTCATATTCATAATATCTATCACTCAAACATGCTACACAATAATTTACATTCTTGATATGCTGCTGGTTATAAGTTTATTCGTGTGGCCAAGAAAAAATCAATTAATGAAATAAACAAAGATGATTACATGCTAACATACAAATCCTACAATATTTTAGAATCAAACTTCCTCCTCCTGATTGCGTTTAAGTTGGCAATATCTTCATTTACTAACACAAATGTAGCAGCGATAGTATTTTCCAAAAAATATTCAAGAAAAATGTAATTTTAATCGAGGGTATTTATAAAAAAATCTCAAATAGATAAAAGAAGTGAAATGTGCAATCTGCAAATAGATAAAAGATCAATTATGCTGGCTTTATTATTTCTGTTAAAATAAGTCTAAAAACCAAGGGCAAAAACGGAAAACGATTGATGCATATAAGGGCAGTCAAAGGTGCGAGCAAGAGGGCATTTATGACATAAACAAAAAAAGTGAAATTATTAGCGGGATATTGTCTTCCACATTTAGTTATTATGAAAGACAAGTCCGGAACCGGTCAAGTGAGCATCTTTCTCTTTGCTCTCAGGCATGCAAGAAAAGCATTAGACACCTGCAAATAAATACACCTTTCTATGTTAAAGTTGCAACGAAAACTTTGTGAAGAAAGAAGCAAAAAACAGCCAAAAGGGTTTTGGCCTTTGGGTGGTGTACTTGTTGTTGTTGGTATCGTAAGCGCTTATTAAAACGAGCGTTAAGAACACTCGCCATTCAAAAGAATAAACCACAGCTGTTTCGGTTTCGAACGGGATAGAAATATGGGTGGTTACCAACTCTCTCTGTTTGTTCCTCGGGAGTTTCAACATGTACCCATGTTGGCTTTCTGAGGGGTAGCTCTTGTGTTGGATGTGGCTTCTCTGAGTAGGAAACTGAAAAAGAGGTTTTGTTTGCTAATGTTTTTTTTTCCCTATCATAATCACGAGTGAGGAAGCAAGGAAGGCTTGCACGGGTTGCGTGACATGATATGGATGTGATGCTTGTTTTTTTGCTTTGATGGGATGGAAGCTTCCCTTTGTCCCTCTGATTTGAATGGAATTCACGCAGGTTGTGTTTAAGATAGATGATGTGATTGGAAATGACTTCATTTTCAATTCTAATCCGATTATTGTTCAAAAAGGTAACCTGAAGATTGGACGAGTTAAGACATTAATAGGTGCTGAACTCGAGTTCTATGGAGTGTAAAACTGAAGCATCCATCTTAAACACGAAACTCATTACATTACATATGATCAAACTTCATGCATGCTGTATAAACGAATATTTGGTGAGCAGAAGTATAACAAAAAAATTAATTAATACCTCCAGCAATTGCTTATTCTAGCCTCTGATTTCCACAACTCTATAGTGTCTAGTTATTGTTGCGTGAAGCCAAAAATAGGGACCTAAAAATATATATCTTCATCGTTACATCATCTCTGCCCATCATAGAAGATAAAAATGATGATGTATGGGTGTTTACGTGATTAATGGGTTAAACTATTAAATAGGTCAGTTTTAAACAGTAAGATATCCCAAGATTTCCGGAAAAAAAATCCTACATTCTTCTACTTGGTCTATTTAACTCAGCATCAAACATAACAAGAAACTAAATATATGAATTATAGCTATAGGTCCTCTTATAGTGAGTATTATCTTCCATGTATTACAATATATGAAGTGGCCTTAAACTTAATGAATAAATTATATGTTTATTCTAGGTCCAAACTAAACGATATTTCTCAAAATAATTAAATATACGTGCACAAAACTATATGAGAAAACATCAAATTAAATAAGAGTTCCATTAAAGCAACAAATGTACAATAAAAATCACATTATGGAACCAAGTCACATTTGCACTACGTGATCCTTAAACTGCTTAGGTGACATGCCTTTAATTAAAGGATATGCAATCATCAAGTCAGTGTTAATGTGCTCAATGACAACTTTTCTTTCCTTAGCATATTCTCTTATGGCTAAATACTTAATGTTGATATGCTTACTTCGACTTTCACTCTTATTATTTTTAGTCATAAAGATCGCAACTGAATTGTCACAGTATAATTTTAATAGCTTAGAAATTGAATCGATAACTCTAAGCCTATATATAAAACTCTTCAACTATACACCATATGAGGTGACCTCAAAACATTATACAAACTTAGCCTCTATAGTAGAAGTAACAATTAGGGTTTGCTTGGCGCTTTCAAAGATATAGATCCACCAACTAGCATGAAAATATAACCAGATGTTGATTTCTTGAATCAATGCAGCCAACAAAGTCTGAATCGGAGCATCCAACTACTTCCAAGTTCCCAGTTTGCCTGTACATAAGCATGTATTCTTTTGTGCATTGAAGATATCTCATAACCTTCTTGTGCAGCTTTCTAATGGTCAACTCCTGGGTTACTCTGATATCTACCTAACATTCCAATATCATATGCGATGTCAGGTTTGGTGCAGACCTGAGCATATATAAGGCTTCCAACAGCTGAAGCGTATGGAATGTTTTTCATATGTTCCCTTTTAAAATAATTTTTTGGGCATTGATTTAAATTGAATCTATCACCTTTCACTATGGGTGGTACACTTGGTGCACAATCTTTCATCCGAAATCTCTCTAACACTTTGTTGATATAGGTCTCTTAAGACAAACCCAAAATACCTCGAGATCTTTCTCTATGGATCTTAATGCTAATGACATAAGATGCCTCACCTATATCTTTCACATCAAATTTTTTTGAGAGAAATTGTTTCACCTCATATAGCACCCTTATCATTAGTCGCAAGCAAAATATCATCCACGTATAACACAAGAAAACAAGTCTTACTCCCACTAACCTTCTGGTATAAACATTAGTCCATTATATTCTCTTTAAAATTAAAAGAAGTAATAACCTCATAGAACTTTAAAAACCACTCTCGAAAGGCTTGTTTCAGTCCATATACGGATTTATTACGCTTGCAGACTAAATGCTCACCATCACTAGAGGAGAATCCTTCAGGTTGTTTCATGTAAACCTCTTCCTTTAGTTCTCATTTGAGGAATGTCGTTTTTAAATCCGTTTGATGTAACTCAAAATCAAAATGAGCTACCAATGCCATGATTACAATGAGAGAATCTTTCTTAGATACAGGAGAAAATATTTTTGTGTAGTCATTTCCTTTCCTCTGAGTGAACCCTTTGGCAACAAGTCTTGTTTTATGTCTCTCAATATTGCCTCATGAGTCTTTCTTTGTCTTAAACACCCATTTACATCCAATGACTTTCACACCATTGGGCAACTCAACGAGATCATAGACTTGGTTAAATGCCATAAATTCATCTCATCTTTCATGGCATTGTACCACAATTCTGATTTCTTATAACTCATGGCCTGTGAAAACGTTTCAAGATCATTTTTAGCTCCAATGTTATAGTCTGACTCTTGTAGATACATTGTATAATCACTAGGAATTGCTGACCTTCTAACTCTAGTAGATCTCCTCAATGTTGTATCATCATCCTCTCGAAGAACCTGTTGCTCAATTGGTTGCTCAACAATTTCTTGTTGTTCGTCATTTACAACTTGATCTATTGGATTGATATTAATAGCTTGTGGAACTTCAGTAACTGGTTGTCCAACACCCGTTTCAACTTTAGGGGTGTGATTGACAATTAATCTATCACTTGAACCAGAGGGCTAAGCTTCATAATGATCCTTTTCAAAAACTATGTCTTAAAATTGACCACTCCTGATTAAGTCATTCTTAAGAAATTTTGCATTTCTTGATTCTACAATCCTAGTACTGTGAGATAGACAATAGAATCTATACCCGTTAGACCTTTCAGCATATCCAATGAAATACCCACTAATAGTCTTTGGTTCTAGTTTCTTCTCTTGTGGGTTGTAAATTCTCACTTCAAACAAGCATTCCCAAATGCATATATGCCTTAAACTCGGTTTCTAACCCTTAAATAACTCAAAAGGTGTCTTTGAGGTAGCCTTGGTTGGAACTCGGTTTAATATATACAGCTGTCTTTAGAGCTTCAGTCCATAGGAACTGAGGAAGTTTTGTGTTACTCCTCATACTTCTCACCATGTCCATTAAGGTTTGGTTTCTTCTTTCTGCCACACCATTCTGATTCGAAGAACCAGGCATCGTATACTGGGCAATAATCTTGTGTTCCTGAAGAAACTTCGCAAATGGACCAGGTGCTTGTCCACTCTCTGTGTATTTACCATAGTATTTTCCACCTCTATCTGACATCACGATTTTAATTAGTTTTTCACATTGATTCTCTACTTTAGCCTTTAAAAACTTTAAAAACTTTAAAGGCGTCCAAAGCTTCATCCTTAGAACGAAGTAAGTAGAGATACATATATCGCGAATAATCGTCTATAAAGGTAATAAAGTATTTCGAACTATTTGCATCCATGTCTGGACAACAAATATCTATATGTATGATTTCTAACAAGTTTGTACTCCTCTTTGCACCCCTTTTAGACTTGTTAGTTTGCCTACCCTTAATGCAATCCATGCAAGTCTCAAAATCAGCAAAATCCAAAGTACTAAGTACCCCTTCATTTACTAATCTCTTAATTCTCTCAATGGAGATGTGTCCTAATCTACGGTGCTATGATATAAAGGATTCCTCATTCACAACAAATCGTTTTAACCTAGTAGTGACATGCATCGAACTATAGGCATTATCATTTTATAACTGAATGGAATGAAGACCATCAGATAATGTACTATAACCAATAACTTCAGATCCATTACATAAACTAAAACTAGAATTTAAAAAATTAAAGGAAAAACCTAAAGGTACAAGTCTTGATACAGAAATCAAATTTCTAGAGAAATTTGGAGCATAAAAGGTCTTTTCCAAACACAAAATAAAGTCACTGCTTAAAACTAAATTATAAGTGCCAATGGCTTCTACATGTGAACTCGTCTTGCTTCCTGAATAAATGTATTGTTCACTTCCCACCAACTTCCTTAGGTTTTGCATTCCCTGCAAGGTATTTGAAACATGGATTGTAAAACCAGAATCAATCCACTATATGTTATGATTAACACTAACCATTTTAGATTCATAACAAATAAATGAAAATGGAGTACCTTTCTTTTCGAGCCAGTTCTTAAATTTAGCACAGTCTTTCTTCATGTGTCTCTTCTTCTTCCAAAAGAAACACTTTGATGGTTTCTTTATATCGGATTGAGGAGGAATTTTGCCTTTTCCCTTATTTTTGGCATCACCCTGTCTTTTCTTTCTGAAACAGTCAACCCTCTTCCATCAACAACCTCTCGTCTTCTTGCACACACATTGTTGGATCCCGTTTTCGGAACCCAACTACTTAATCCGAAAATCTAAACTGATCGCAAATCCGTGTTGGAAACTTG
>JANZLC010000008.1:11248408-11260269 GCA_026413385.1 Erythroxylum gracilipes | reverse complement strand
TCACTATAGGGAACCAGTTCAAGCACAAAAATCACCAATTAGGAGTCAAGAAATGCATTAACAGTTATGAAAATACAACCAATTAATAATATAAACTTAGGCTCAATCAACTAGCTGGCCCATTTATGTTCACGCAGCCCACCAATTTAATTCTCTCCTTCCAAAATGCCGCTCCAACTAATTCCACTTGCTCTTTTAATTCTTTCTCCCTATTTAATTTGCACTAAACGTTCTCATTTGCTTGTATTGCGTGTGTCCTCATTATTGTGCGTCCCTTTTTCTCATGCTTGTGGACTTGTTTACGTCACTTTTCACAAATTTACTGCTCTCAAATGACAGCTCCAAAAATTCTAAAATTTGGTGGAAACATTCTTCAATGAGTCAAGATTATGCCTGCCATATCTTAGAATTTTCTAATAAACCAATCCCGAGATAAACATTTCCAAAGATTTAAAGGTTAAATCTGCCAAAGATTGAAAAACAGTGCTAATTTCAACCTATTAAGGACTCTTTGTATTTTATGTGTCTAAAGCTCTAATAATTATGAAACATGATGAAAAGGCCATAGATATCCATAAAACACATGCAAGATGTTAAATATAGGGTTCTAAAAACATTTAAATATGATTGCATCAGCAGACGAATGTGGAACAAACAAAGGCGAAGCAGACGAATGCCACAAGCCAGACGAATGTGGAACAGACAAAGGCGGAGCAGACGAATGCAGAGAAGCAGACGAATGGAGTCAACTTAAGACGATAAAAAGTCAACCTAAGATGATGCAAAGTCTTAGACAAAATGACGTCATCATAGACGATACAACTTTGACACTCCTAAGCATCTCCCCTTCCAAGGACCATGAATTTTGATTCCTATGCCCAAACATTTCATACTATGTACTGCTGGAAAGCTAGTAAGATAAGCTACAACTTTCCAGAAGGCAACTTTGATCCAGTTTTTCCCCTGAAGTCAGAACATGAACTTTACATTCCTCCACCAATGTACTGCACCCAATTCTTAACTTCATTTCAAATCAATATCATCCATAAAGAAATTATAGTCCATGATTAATCATGAGCACTAATATCAGAACATACACATATATACATATCTTTCATCAACTTACTACACATATTCAACTTCATTTTTGCTTTCATTTCACTTCTAACTTTCACTTTAATTCTTCCTATTTCATAATCTCTAATCCACCAAAACACCAAAACAAAACATGAGAAACGTTCAGGGTCTAACAATTCCCCCCCTCCCCCCTTAAAGAATTTTGTCCTCGAAATTCTTACCTATATGATCAAGCAAATGGAGGTAATATGGTCTTATGTTTTCCTCAGTCTCCCAAGTAACTTCTTCATTGGAAAAATTTCTTCCAAATGACTATTAACACCAATACCAGATCATATTGATATTTCTTAACATACTCACATACATCAAATTACTTATCTAAGACATCTTTGTTGGTAATACTAACTTATAAGTCAATGGTCCGGTTCTCAATATCTTTATATGGACCAATACAATTCAAGCTTAGTTGATTCTTTATCCTAACCTGAGCACATTTTTTCACTCAACCTAAACACACCTTAAGAAGGTGATACTCTTAGAAACATTTCATCTTTTGCTTCCACCTCCTTAGCCATCAAATGACATCTCAGCTTATTCCACTAGGATGAATAGGTTGTTATTATGCTCCTCTAACAATCTCTTTGTTCAATCATCTTTATTAATGCACATACTTCCTATTTCAATCATAAGGTATCATTGTCCCTATTCAAACTCAAAATTCGTACTCATTTCCAATTTCTTAGTAAGATTCAAAATTTCCGAACCCTCAATTTGAGCTTTGTTCATGTGAAATCGATCAACTCCATTATGTACTCTTTATTACACTAGATTTAATAACCTCAATATCCAAATTTGTGATACACTGCTATGAGATTTTCTATTCAATACATTTGATTACAACACTAGCTTTACCAATATAGTACTCATTTGTACAAACATAATCCTTCAATTAATTCTATCTATTGTCTCAGTCTCGTATTCCATTCTTTCAACTCAATATTTACCTCAAATTAAATGGTTTGTGTATTTCAAAATGTTTCTATATTTATAATGTCTCCAAACTTTCAAACAACCACTATTGCAGTAAGTTCTAAATTCATACATCAATTTATCATCTCATAAAGTTTAATTGTCTCCTTGCATATGAAATCACTTTATCATGTTGTATTGGATTTTATTCTAAACTCTTACACAACATCATTGTACACTATAAAATCTCAAATTCCAAATGAAATAATTAAATCGATGTTATAATTCCTCAAAATTCTCTTTACTTTCATTACTCATACGATTTACACGTTTTTCCTCAAGTATTCAAACTATTCTTCTCAACTTTTCGATTACCTTTAACATATCATCAAATTTTTGCGTAGATCACTTTAATCTTTAATACCATAGTACTATCAGGGCATTTGTTAACTTGAACAAATATTTCCAAAGCTCCATATGCCCATGATTAGTTCTCGTAATTCCTTAAATAACTAATTCCTCCATGAGGTAACACTGTCTCACGTTATTTTCAATTTCGCAATTGACTTCATCTCTCGAATGATTTTCTCAATTCCTTCGATTTCCTCTGATTTCATATTGACTTATTTTACTGTCTACTTATTCATACTAATTTCTCCACACATTTCAATTTATTTGCAACCTTAACTTCCTGTGTTTATATTACATTCATCAGGTCAAATTTGTATCTCCCGAACATATTATCACAGAATATAATATGGACCTATATACTCCTCATATTAGCAATTAATGTCTCCTCAAATTCAGGAATTCACTCACATAGTTGGTTACTTTACATCAAACAAAATATATACATTCTCAGTAGCATACTCTATCTTTTACACCTGAGTCTCCGTCGGGAATAGGATTCCAATATTTACTTTTGATTCATTAATAGTGATTCATTCCTCGAAATGGAACACTTAATTCACGTGATATGATTCGATAAAAATTTGACCCCATAATTCACCCCATAATCTTTATCAATCAATTATGTTCATCAATGTTGTTTTTTAGCCATTTTTAACACCTCAATACGATCAATTTCAACTATTCTTGACATTTCAATAATTTCAAATTTTGTCACACTACACATGATCAAAATATTCTTTATAATAAAGCTCAACGAAATAAGAGGCATATCCATTTACTCCTATACCATATCCAAATATAAATCTCGTATGTACTCAATCACATTATTCACCAATGTAACCACATTATCATATGTGTGCTCTTAATAACTGGTCGTCATAACCTTGTGAACTTCTACATATATCACTATCACTTGCTTCATAACCCTTATCACACCAATTAAACAATCATTTTAAATTTCAAGGTCAACCTTTCCATTCCACTTTACTTCGACACCTTATATCTTGTTATTTTCACCTATATCTCTATTTCTTTCTCAGTCGATTCATGAAAACCCTTTTCACATCCATATCAATTTAAGTACATATCCATAACGAAATTTTGTTACCCCGCTCACTGAGTGAATGATATTTAACTCATCACTCTAGAGTAATTACAAGAATGTTCCATTATTTTTTATTAGTATTAATTTGAAAAATCTTTGGTCAAGGTGGAATAAAGCCTTGTAAATATTTTATAAATGTCCTTAGTAAAATCAATTACTAATAGTGAAAAAATAACATGATTGGACTCAAATAGAGTAGATATTAATTTCATATTTTATGTCTAATCAAAACATTGTATGATGAAATTAAATTATACGAAAAAGTCATACATGAAAGGTTAGTTAAAATCACTTTGACATTCATAAATATTTGAGTAATGATGATGCATTACTAGACGTAAATCTTGATCTATATATAAATTGTTTAATAAAAAAAGAGTTTAATTTATCTAACATTAAAAATTTAGACTTAAAATTTGGGTTGAGATATAATATTATGATCATATATCAACTTACTTTAACCTTGTTATATTTCTACCCAAAACCCGTAAAATGCCCATGTTGCACAATTAGTGTCATATTATATTGCTAAGAATCAATGTTTTAAAAATAGGACCTAACTGGTAGGTTGGATCAAAATAAATACGAATCAACTTGATTTTCGGTCTGTTTTGTATTATATAGCCCTTATAATTAAAAAAAACGGTCGGTTTACAACAAACTAGTTAAAATAATAACTTAACCATCTTTTTGGACATATGGAACCCACCATCTTTTTTAGGTTGTGGGACTCACCATAAATTTCTCCCTCCTCTCTTCCAAAACAAACCGGTTAACTATCTGAGTATGTGGGACCCACAATAAATTTCTTCCTCCCATGCACTTAGTTTTTGAGTTTTGATACAATGCTTTGTTGTAGGAAAGTGGCGGGAATATTTCATAAATCTTTTGAATTTTTAATCAATTGTTTTTCAATTCTCACATATTCTAATTAATAAATTATATTTTAAAAATTTATATTCTTTATTTATCTATTTACATTTTAATTTACAATTTTTATATTATTATTTATAAAAATAAATTACTATTTTGATGCTTTAAAAAATACTAAGTTTATTTAATCTCACTAAGAAATTATATTTATCAAAATTTGGGTTCTTTATTTATTTCTTTATATTTTAATTGAAAATTTTTAAATTATTATTATTAAAAATTAATTATTATTTTTATCATTAATTTGTTTAATAAATTGAATTATTAATTAGTATATATAAGTAATTTTGCTTAAGATAATTTAAGAATGTGTTTAAAATAATATCTAAACTATAAATAAGTATGTTTTAAGGACATTGAAAAAGAAGTTACAATAAAGTTAGAGTCTTTTCTATTGACTTTCTTTAAATATACTTCATAAAGGTTTCATGCGGTATGTTTAAAGAAACCTTTATGAAGTATTTTTTATTGACTTTCTTTAAACATATTTTATGAAAGGTTTCATGTGTTTTTATTTCAATAAAGTCTTTTATTTTATACTATATTTTTACTTATTCTTATATTTTTACTTCTTATTTATTATATACTGGCTTAACATCCTTCGAACCTTTAAACTTTAAATATTTTTTTGATCCGTTCGATGTCTGGTCTAATTTTTAAATCATTGGCTAAAATCATGAAACCATGAATACAGGAGTTTTTAGATAGATTCTATATACATATAAGTATTAAGAATTTTAAAACTTGCAAGATATAAGTTGGAAATGTCAGAGCAAAGATGTGAATTTCGTACTTTACCGACTAGTACTGACAAAAACACAGTACAAAATCTCCTATTTGGGTACCAACTAATACCGAAAAAAATTTCATAGTACCAGTTGGAGTTTAAAATACTGGCCAAATACTGATTGGTATTGTGAATTTTAACTATTCCAAGGACTAAATTGTAAAAACAAAAATAACAAACCCCCTGCATCTCTCAGTCTCATTGTCGATTTCCTCACCAAAATTTTTTCTCTCCTTCTCAATGTTATCGTTCGTCATTCCTCATCTCTCACTATCGTCGTTATCCTCCGACCACCACTGTGATGCCACCGCCCCCTAGCTATTGGTCTCCCCCCACCACCACGTCTACTGGCTGTTATTCTCCCTCTCCATTGCACCTCCCCGCTGCTGGTCTGCCTCACCACCGTGCCTCCCTGCTTGGCCCCTGCTCAGCTTCTCTCCTCTACTAGTCCACCATCACTGTTACTGCTTATTGAAAGTGAAACCATATTTTTTAGATCTAGTTTTTGACCTGAACTAACCCAAAAATTTGTACCAACCCACTAAACCAAATTGGGAATGTGATATCTTTTTGTGTGTTTTCAATTTATTATTTTTTTGCTCTTGAATTGAATTTGAATGGTATTTTGGTTATATTGTGTAATATTGAATTTGTGAATGGTTTGAAGTTCGAAATTGTTGGAACTGTGAATGGTTGTGTTGTTTTGGAATTGTGAATGGTTATGTTCAATATGTTTAGTTGGAATTGTTAGAGATAAGACTTGAGAAATTTGAGTTTGTATTTTGAAAGTTAGAAATGTATGATGATGGTTAAATCCAACTACAATGTAAGTAATTTCTTAATCTAATAAAATGAAATGCAAAAATTTTCTTCATATAATGATGTTAATCGGTTAATGTGATGAAATTGGTAAAGAAGAACCAAACATATTTAACCAAATTAGTTCTTCAATCTGCAATTGGAGGTGGAAAACAATTTGTTTCTTGTAAATATTGTATCGATTCACAAGTCACAGCCCACTTTTTCCATTATGTCAAGATTTGAACTTGCACTAGAACTTAGTCAATGTCCTAATGTAATGTATTTAGACTAGACTACACAATCTTCATTCAATTTACATTACTACAATTGAATCAAACTAAAGGGTGAAATCTTACTTATATCAATATACATCAAAATCACACCTTAAGGTCAATGTCCTAATGTTTCTTTTGATTCGTTTGACTATTTTGGTATGTTTTTATGTCCCATGAACATGTTTATTTAACATATCATATAATAGTTTACACAATCTATTTCATAACATAGGTTAGACTTCCTAAAAAAATTTGAAAACATTTTCTGTCTATAAATTGAACAAGAAATTTAATCTTGAATTTGAAATTTCTTTTCATAATTGTTAATATAGCTTGTTGAATATAGTATTATAATGTCCTACAAGTCTATTTCTTTTTTGGAAAAAGGTTAAATTTTGAATTTTGATATTGTTAGACCATTGTTTTTGATAATGTAAATGAATGCTTTAACATGTTAAAGATGTTGTTTCGTCGAAGATGAAAATACTAATATATCATCTATATAAACTAATGACATATTTAAGTCTTACATAATGAAGCAAAAACAATTCTTTATTTATTAAGTTCAATTCACTTCATGCATGTAATTTTTTATATTCTTCTTCAAACATATACAAGTTGATGACTATTAAGTGTACTGTGTTATTATGTACGTTTAATACTTGAATTGTTAGTTTTTGACTTATGGTAAATTGTGTTGGATGGAATTGAATTATGTATGATGTAATCATACAAAATGAGTTATATTATATAAGATGGACATGTATATTGCATGATTGTGTATGTTGAATAATTGAATTGTTATTTTTTAATTATTGGTGAATTGTATTGGATAAAATTTAATTGTGTATAATGTAATCATACAAAATGAGTTATATTATATAAGATGGACATGCGTATTAAGTAATTGTGTATGCTAAATACTTGAATTGTTAGTTTTTGACTTATAGATTAATTATGTTGGATAAAAGTATGACGTAATCATACAAAATGAGTTATATTATATAAGATGGAAATGCGTGTTGTGTAATTGTGTATGTTGAATACTTGAATTGTTGGTTTTTGACTAATTGGTAATTGTGTTGGATAAAATTGAATTGTGTTAGATGAAATTGAATTATGTATGATGTAATCATACAAAATGAGATATATTATGTATGATGGATATGCGTATTGTGTAATTGTGTATGTTGAATGCTTGAATTGTTAGTTTTTGACTTAGTGGTAAATTGTGTTAAATAAAATTGAATTATGTATGATGTAATCATACAAAATGAGTTATATTATATAAGATAGGCATGCATATTATGTAATTATGTTAGTTTGGACTTTTGAGTTAAATAATACATATTTTATGATAGCAGTTGATAATGAAATTATATGTCCTTCATTTTGATACATGTTTTCATTTATTTTACAAAAAAAATGGAAGGAAGTTTAAGTACTCATGATCATTTAACTACTTCAGGAAGATACATTAATCCAACATGGGCTCATACTACATTGGTCCCAAGTATGAAGAACCATACTATTTGCTTGTTTTGTAACAAGAATTTGAAAGTTGGAGGAATCACCCAATTAAAGAAACATTTAGCTTAGGTTAAAGGATATGTGGACCTATAAAAAAGTAAGTCATGATGTGAAGTAGGAAGTGAAAACTTTGCTTGAAGCATATCAACACGAGAAAGATAGAAGGGAGAGATTGAATTATGAAATTGGTAGTGGAAGTTCATTTGCTGGTGTTCATGATGATAGTGGAAATGTTGAAGATGGTAGTAGTAGTGGTAGTGTTCCTTTCCAGCAAGAACCGAATGTTGCATATAGACCTGATGTTAGGAAAAGAAGAACGTAGATGTTGAATTTTTTTCACCACGAACAACTCCTGGAGCTCAGCCTTCAATTCATAGTGTCATGTAATCAAGAGAAACAACTCACAATGTAGATATGGCAATGACTAGATGCTAGTATGATTCAAGTGTAGCATTCAATGCTTCCTAATCTTATTATTATTAGCCTATAGTGGATATTATAGCCTCTTACGGTTCGGGATACAAAGCTCCTTCTATTAATGACTAGAGAAGTAAACTTTTGAGTTTCTTAGTTTATGAAATTAAAAGTTATTTGGAAGAAAGAAGAATGTATTGGGCTACTTATAGGTGATTAATCATCTGTGATGGTTTGACAAATAGGAGACATGAGCCTATTATTAATTTTTTAGTTTATTTTGCAAAAGGCTCAATTTTTTAAAGTTTATTGATGCATCTGGCTTTATTAGGAATACTGATATTTTATTTGAAATATTTGATGAATTTGTGAATGAAATAGAGCTAGAAAATATTGTCCAATTCATTATTGACAATGACGCTTATAAAGTGACAGGAAGAAGGTTACAAAACAAATATAATTCTTTTTTTTTGGTCCCTTGTGCTGCACATTGCAGTGATTTAATTCTGGAAAATATAAGGGATGTTAGGTATTTTACCATTATTGATGACACTGTGCAAAAAGCCAAAAAGATGACCAAGTTTATCTATAATCATTCAAGGTATTGAATTTAATGAGAAAGGATTTTACAAATGGTACGAATTTGCACTATCCTGCTATTATAAGATTTACAACAAATTTCTTATCACTTCATTGTTTTATTATGATGAAGAAAGAGTTAAGACAGATGCTTACAAGTAATAAGTGGGTTGCATCCCAGTATGCTAGGTCTAATGCTGGATTGGAAGTTTTGTTAATTATACTTGAAGATAATGAATTTTAGTCCCAATGCCAATTTGTCATCCGAGTTTATAAGTCTTTGGTGAGGGTGCTTTGTTTGCCTAAAAGTAATGAAAAGGCAATAATGGGTTTTTTTAATACAATAAAGAGAGCGAAGGATGCAATCAAGGCCAATATGAAAATAGTTCTTCTTTGTACACAGCTTATCTTGTAATCATCAATGACAAATGAGAACGACAACTTTACTCTTTGTTGTTTGCAAATGGGGCATTTTTGAAACCTAGTGTCTATTTCAGACTAGATTTTACAAAAAAAAGCTGAAGTTAACAAAAAATACTATTAATTATTACAACAATTGTTATTTATGAGATGATGTAAGATCTCTTAAGCTCACAAATGGAGCTTTATAAGCAGTCTTCTGGGAATTTTGGGATGCCAATTGCTATTTGGCAAAGAGTAAAACTTAATTAAGGTAGGTATACATTTTTTCACTTTTCTTAGTTGTTGAAAATTAATTATTATTTTATTTTGTTTATAACCCTACTTTTGTTGTCTTACGACTTACAGTTTCTTAATGGAACCAATTCGGAACTGGTGTTACATAATTGCAAAGATTTGCAATTCGAATTCTAAGTCAATGTATTAGTGCAACATGTTGTAAAAGGAATTGGAGCACATTTAAATTCATCCGTTTTAAGAAAAGAAATAGATTGGAGCATAAGAGATCGAATGACTTGGTCTTCGTTCATTACAATTTAAAGCTTCGGGAAAGGTATGTTATTATCATTATTAATTTAGATATAATTTCTTATAATTTTTTAATAATTAAATTTTATTGTTTACTAAGACTCTTAATAGAACAAGTAATTTAGTAGAACAAATTTATATTGTTAATATCGATCTTTTGACAGATTGGGTTTCTAAGGAATCAAATATGGTATATGTGAGTGACTTGGAAGATAATCTTGGATGGGAAAGTATTGACTTATTATTTGGTGCATTGAATGATGATGATGAGACTCCTTTTAATGATGAGGATTTTGTACCAAATGATAATTAAGGTCAGTGCAGTTATAGCAGATATCTCCCCGCAAATGATTTAATGAAGTTCTAGGTTTTTGTTTATGCTCTTTTTTTAATTTTACTTATATTTGATGTATATGTTAAATTCTATATATGCAATGTAATTGTAAATGTTTTTGTTTCAGGTTTCACTTTTACTTGATTATTTCCTCATCACAAACTATTATTGTAAATTGAAATAGTTAGAGAGTTAAAGATATTTATTGTTCTTTTTATTTGATATTTTGATATAATTATTAGTTATTATATGATAAAATTGTAATATTTTAAATATTTTGTATTGTTCTTAATTTTATATACGTATGATGCTTATCTTTTTTTCATATTAATTATACTTATTATTTATATGTGAAATATCTAAAAATTAATGTTAATAAAAATAAATAAATTGTTGTTATTTTAAAATTTTATTATTATATTTTTTGGAGATATGGTTGATGTAAAATTATAAAGTATACAATATAATATACTAACGAATTATTTTGCAATTATAAAAAATCAGGGACTATTTCATAAATTTTAAAATTGCCTAAAATGGTACTCAATATTGACCAATACAGGTACAGTATCGTACCAGAATCCACTCTGGTACTAGGGTCAGTACGGTATTCATAACATCGAAATACAGAGAAAAATAAAGTACATTAATTCCTTTTAAACCTAACTCAAATTATAAAGCTATGTTTGAGATCAATTTATTAACTACCATTTTTAGTGAGTTAGTGGAGATAAAATCATCAAAATAATATTTATGAAATTTATAATGGGGCATAAAAAACTCAAAAAAGGTAAAAGATGTTATTTGCCCTTTAACATTTTATAAAGTATTTAAAATAGCTCATACTATTATTTTTATTGTAAATTCACACTTTACATTTATAAAATGACATGATTTACACCTTCAAACCTAGTTTCATTAGGTTTTTATTAAATTGACGTCACAACTCTATTAATTTAGGGCACGTGGCATGCCAAGTATACAATTCTAACCATATGGATACTAATGTGGCTTTTATACAATTTTTATATTTAATTTTATTAATGTTTAATTATTTAAAATATTAAAACAAAATATAGATTATACCGCTACAAGAACATTGTAGAATACCAACAGAAAATTACCGACTGAAAAAACTCTGCCATAAATTAGCAACGGAAACAAAAATTTCATCGTAAATTAGCGACGGAATAAAAAATCCGTCATTACAAGAGGATAAAATGTTACCGCCAACTTTACCGATGGAATTTAGTGACGGACTAGTGAATATCGTTGTAAAAATAGGCGTCAATTGTTCCCAGCTAAAATTTCAGACTGAATTTACAAATGGAAATAATTTTCGTCGGTAAATTAAAACTAAAGGAAAATGATGTTGTTTAAATTGGAAGGAAACGTTGTCATTTTCCTTCGATTTAAATCGACAAATGTAGACCTTCTGTTGGGCCCCGAAATTTTTTTTCTTTTTTTTCTTATTTATTTATTGTTCTTTTGTTTATTTCTTAATTTTTGACTTTCAATATACACACAATATAACCAAAAATAGCACACATAGGGCATTTTCCCATTACACAACAACTATAAAGTGTTACCCACCTATCGTCGGAAATCCGAAGTCACGATCGTTCTTCCTCCCTCTCTTGAGTGAGGTTTCCTTGATTCCCTTCACAAAAACACATCTCGATTTAATTCCGAAACTCA
>JANZLC010000008.1:11202114-11212217 GCA_026413385.1 Erythroxylum gracilipes | reverse complement strand
ACAACGGATACAACTCGGTCGGTGTTCCGTTGACAATATACCGACGGTTTACTACCATCGGTATATAATAGCGTCAGTCTATTTACCGACGGTTAGCCATGTCGTCCCTGTCCGTCGGTAATGATAATCACCGACAGAAATTTCCCATTGACCGACGGAATATTTCGTCGGTAATGGACGATTTTCTTGTAGTGGAATGGTTCCACTCTCGCCCAAACAAAAGCACATATTCGATTTCTCATATGCTTATCCTTTTATGCTTTATCTTCATTTTCATTTAATGCAGATGTCACGACCTCTATTGAGGAAAAACATAGCCATATTTCACCATGCATATTTCTACATTTACAAAAAAGACAATTTTAACAATCAATTTCAGCATATACACATAGGCAAGAATTTGCCCAATTATATTACAACCCTAAATATGTTACCCACCTAGTTAGCTTACAAAAACCAAGTCAAGCTTACCTTTCCCTTTGCTCTTAGGTAGGATTCTCTTGGTCCCCTACAATAACCAAGGTTCCAAACAAAACAACAATCCAATCAAAATCATAACTTAAAAGAAAATCATACAATTTCAATAAATACAAATTGAAAACCTAAGACCTAGCTTAGAAACCCTAAAAAAGATGGTTAACCTACCTTAACAAATTGTTTTCTCCTCTTTTCTTCTTTCACCAAAACCTTTCTCTTCTCTCTCTAACTTTTGCTTTCTCACTCTTTTCCCTCTTGAATTAACGTTTTTCTCCTCTTAACAAGCAAAACAGCACATCCTTTTTCTATTTCTACCCTTAATAATCCTAAAAAGTCCATCTTACCCTTCCTTATAGGCTTATGCTCTTTTATGCTCAAGTGATCTCCCAAAAACGTCCTTGAACATCCTTATTACATCAACACTTTACTTCCATTCATCTATTCAACAAATCCTACTAACCTTAACACCATTAAAATTACAAACATTAAATCTATCTAGACTACAACATTATTTTGAAATCATGCTTACTTAAAGAAAAATTTTCCGGGGTCTAACAGATAGACCATGTTTTCCATGCCTACCCTTGGAGGTGCAGCACAGTTACTTCTTAGCGGCAACTTTCTCCCTGGCCATTCCGGGGCCACGGTTGTTCTTTTCACTTCAGTTTCTCCTTTGCTTGCTTATTATGGGTCTGGAATTTCTTAGTTAGGCTCTTTACTTGGATTGTAGATGCTTAGGTTTTATTTGGCTGCGTTTCTTTGTGTTTCTGTTGTTGAATGGGTATTAGACTACTTCTTCCATAGCTATAGTGTCCCTAAGTTTATCTTGGACTACCCTAAGGCTAGTTGCTAATTTTAGCTGGTTGTGCCTTCTGTGGCACTAGTCTATGAACTCTTTGTACATATTTTGTTTCACTAATTTATTTTTCTGATTTACCAAAAAAAGTTGTTTGAACGTTTTTAGTAATCTGACCTAACGTCTAATAGATATGCCTATGTCTTTAATTGAAGTACCAGGTTTACAATAAATATGTTAATATGTAAATTCTATTCGGTACAAATTTTGCATAACTTATCGTTTACCAAACTCAACCAATTTAAATGTGATTCAAGATTACATACTTGTGTATACAATGGTCTTCACCTTGATAAATATACTCTTTATAGGAAGGTTAAGTTGTAATCTTATCTAGCACCTCGAAATGCTTGAACTTCACCTTGATAACTAAATTTGTCAAATTGTCTAAACAATGCTTGAAATTTTTTGCGGTAATCAATTTTGTCAAAATGTTATCTGCATTTTTCAAAATGTGAAATTTTTCAAGAAAGATATATCTAAATGTAATTAATTTCTTAATCTTGTAAAACTTCACATTTATCTGCTTAATTCTTGCATGATACACTTGAATCTTTATTAAATAAATGATATCTCTATTATCACAATATATTTGAACTCTACCTTGATAGATGACTACTTCTTTCACTAGCCTTGTAAGCCATAATGCTTCTTTAGCAACCTCAATCATGATCATATACTCTGCTTCAATTGTAGATAAGATAATTATAGATTGTAATATTGATTTTCAACAAATAGTAGGCCTCAAGTTATCCAAATCTCATGTATAGTCCAAATTATCATATTCCATAATTGAAGGATTACAATCTTATGATTTGTTGTACCTCTTAAGTACCTAATATTTGCTTAGTTGCTTTTTAATGTTGTCTTCTATACTTAGTAACCTAACTAGCAATATGAGCCAAAATTAGTTCTATATAAACCATTGCATACATTAAACATCCTACACCACTATTACATGTTACCTTAGACATATCATCAACCTCTATATCTATTTTTGGATGCAATCGAAGAAAAATCTGAAGTGATTTATCACTAGAGTGCTCATGGGTTTAATTTTGTTAATTCCAAATTTGTCTATCACTTGTTCAAATTAACAGTATTGAGGTAACCAAATTTTCCATAGCTTATATCCCTCTAAATCTCTATTCCTTTTTTTAGCAACACCTAAATTCTTCATCTTATATTTCCTTCCCAACAATGCTTTTAGTTCATTCATATCATGCATATTCTTTGTAACAACTAATATACCATTCATATATAATAGCAAAATAATAAATGATTCAACATCAAGACTCTTGATGTACTCACAACAATCATACTCATATTTTATGTAGCCAATTCAATCATTTAAACAAACCATTAGTACCATTATCATGGAGACAACTTTAACTCATACAACTTCTTCAATTTATTTGGGCTATTCCATGTAAATTTGCTCCACCAAGTGACCATAAAGAAAATTTTCCTTCACATTCATCTTCTCTAAGTGCATATCCAAGCTAGCTACCAATGCCATTAAAATCCTGATGAAAGTACGAAAAACCATCAAGAAAATTCTCATCATAATCAATACTTTTCAATTGTGTGTATCCCTTTTTTACTAGTTGAGCCTTGAATTTTTTCATTCTTTTTCTACTTGGATAGTGTTACAAAGGTTTTCCTTCGGCACTGAACTTACTCGTAAGACGTGCCTACTCCTTTGCACAACAATCTTACTTAGGTCCTTCTAAGCAAGACTCAGCCTTCCTAAGTGATCATCGAGAAACTATCGAGTTCTCGAACGTCTCACGACCCTCATAGTGTTTAACTCTCACGCTCGCAAGAAAATTATGGAAGCACTAGAATAGTAAAGGCAACAAAAAAAAAACAAGAAAGAGATACAACTAAAAGCCAACGTTCATTACTTCCCTCAAGTATACAAAGGAATACTCTCTCAATCTCCGTGTCTCTTAACACTCTCCTTTTGATTCTGAGAGCAAGGCTCAAATGAGCTATTTATAGGCATCTTTAGATGACTAAGTTAGAATCCTATTAGAACTCTACTAGCTAAGATCATGATCTTATGTTTATCAGATTACATCAGACTAACCAATAGATGACATCCCCACCCAATTAGGACTCTATCTAATAGGATTAAGCTACATCACAATAACAAGATAAAAGATTACATTATCTAGGAATGATTATCTATATCCACGAAGATCTCATCTATCTTAAGATGATCCTTCCATATGATCTTTATCTCTTAAAGCTGATGTACATCCATTGTGATCTTATCCGCCACATCATCTAAGATCTCTTCATCTCTATTCGTTGAAGATGAGTCATCTAAGACAATAGCACACTGGTCTGATCCAATGCTTACCCCTACCAACTTCATTAGCCATAGTCAGTCCACCTAAGCACACACTAAGTCCTTAGTCCATCAAGAACTTAGCCTTAGCCAAGTTAGCTCGTACACAATCTGAAACTCTTCCAAAACTCGCACCTTGCTTGATCTACTTGCTAAGTAACCTTGGAACTCTCGCATATTCTTGTCATGCGTGTGATCCAGCTAACCTTCCATTCCAAGTCAGTCTTAAGCCTTCTTTTGGTCTCACATCTGAATCTTGCATCTCGTCGAAGATTTCCGCCAATGCGCATAATACATGCCAATGCTTAACATTGCCCCTTCTTGTCCTTGCCTCCCCACAAGTCTTTTGTCTTGTTCTATTGTTCCGCGTGTTGAACACTGGTCAAGGCTCGCCAATGCCTGTACGATCCCGCTATCACAACTTAGGGTCTAATAGATGGATTCCTTCTATACCTACCTACACAATAGATCTCTTTCCGTTGGGAAGTTGCGTTAACTTTCATTTATAGTTTTTATGTGATGACTCAACCTCCACCATTATAAATCTCATCCATCTATCCTTCTCTTGACTATTCATAGCCTTTCAAAAAGTAGTTGGATCCCTATTGCTAATGATGAGTGTGAAGGATACCGAGTCCTCCAAATCATATTTATTCGGTGGCCTTACTCTTTCTTTAATGTTGTTCTTAAACATAATATTTACCCTCTTTCACGTCTATTCTAAAATGACCTAGTTCTATATGTACCATTTTTCTATTGCCCTCTACTAATCTTAGAACGTCCTATCCATATATTTTCTTCAATGTATGATATTAAATATTGTATTTCTACTAATCACCATTTTTTTTATATTGGTTTCAAAAATTATATCCCTTCACACCTTTAAGTTAACCAATGAAGATATACTTCTTTGACTTTGGATTAAGTTTAGCCCTTTGATTACTAGAAACATAAATATATATGAAACATCCACATATTTTCAAATTCGTAAGGCTTACCCTATTTCCTATCTACATTTCCTCTGCCGCTCTCTTGTCTAATGACGTTTATGTCGATCTATTGATGAGGTAAAATAGGATGCTTATTATTTCTACTTAAAAAATCGTATGGAACCCTACATTCAGCCTTAAACTCACGACTCTTTTAATTATAGACATGTTCATCCTTTTTAAAATTTCATTCTATTTTGGTGTTTTCTAAAATATGTAATCTCTCTAAATATACACCTCACATAAATTTTAGGACCTTAATTACTTTTTCGTGGTCTATTTAGTTTTTCATCTCTACCTTTCATGCCTTGAAATTTACAAAAACCTCGAATTTATGCTTCATGAAGTGTACATATACTTTCTTTGAAAAATTATCGATGAATGCTTTAAAGTACTGAGATCCACTAACAACAACTCTCTAGAATGATTGTTATGTATATAATCTAGAATTACTTTAATTTTATGCTTTATTGTCTTGAATGTCACTTTAGACTGTTTACCAAGTATCCAAACCTTGAAAAAATCCAACTTAAGCATTCCAATTAATGTATCTCACTAATTCTTTTCATAATAGAACATAAGCACAAAGACACTTTTGTTTCAAGTTGTGTAACACTACTTTTTTTTACCTATATAGACGTGGGCTCCGATATGCTCGTGTTTTAATCCAGGTCATTTTATAGAAAAACCTTTGTAATACCAACACACAGTTCCATCATGTGTCTTCACCTTTATATTTTTATAGAAGAATACACCCTATTGCACGATTGTATGTCAAGCCATATTTACTTAAACACTTATAAAAGATTTTCAATTTTCTTTCTAAAACTTTAAATTATATATTGTTGATATCCTATATATAATTAACTAATATTTTAAAGATAAGTCATTGGTTTAATGCTAGTAATTAGTGGCCAGATTAATGAGATTTATTGGTTATAGAATAATTAGATTCTTGTTAATTTAGGGAGATGATTAGGGTCGTACTTTCCCATATATTCCTTATATTATTCACAAAATGATCAAGTAAGAATTACTTTTCCCTTTGATTTTCTTTATAGTATCAAAGTTATGGCTCTTTAGTAAATTTTTTTCCATTCATGCCAATCCTAAATAGACTATCATCTAGCGATGACCAATCATAAGAGAAAATCCTCATCATTTGACAATGACTTTAGCAATTCAATTGTGAGTAATCTTGATGATAAAATAGGAAACACAGAACGTAACAATGATCTTTTTAGCTCAAATTTATCCTTTCAAAAACTATAAATGAAATGACCATAATTACCTAAAATGAGCACAGATAATAAAATTGACCATCAATGGCAAAGGAAAACTTGCCTATTTATTTGGAGAGATAATATGGCCTACTTTAGATGATCCAAATATGGAAATATAAATGGTCAAAAATTATTTGATCATAGTATGGTTGATTAATTCAATCGAATATATGATTGGAAGATCCTATATGTTTATGTCAACAACAAAATATGTATAAATGTAGTTCGCGAGACGTATTCAAATATTGAAAATTCTTCTTAAATATTTGAATTGAAGTTGTGGAAGGCCAAGTAAGGAGACCACGATGTTACTTTATTTTTTAACAAATTTATAACTCTGTGAAAGGAATTGGACCTATATTATAAAGATGAATGGTGCTATATGTAGAATAATGTTTGACATAACTATTAGAGTAATTTTTTGGGAACTAAGGTGTAACATCCCTTCCCTAAATTAAGGGTTAAGACCTGAAATTTTAGTACATGTGAGCTCAAAGAGAAATTAAGACAATGAATTTTCTTGCTCATGCATCATATTAGCATATATGCACATAAATGTGGAATGTTTTCGCATAAAAAGTGGTACATGCATTCATTGAAAACTTCCAAGTATAATTGATATTAAATGTGATTTTATTGAAAATGAGGAGTAGAGGGAATAGAAAGAGTGATTTTGGTATGAGTTGTGGTAAGGAAAGATTTAAAAACAAGATTGGTAGTGATCTGGAAAATATTCACTAAGTGTGCTTTGGTCTGTTAGCCATAACTTTTTCTCTAGTTATCCAAACGAGATGATTCTTGACTTGGATTCACCTAGAAATGTATGGCTACATTTCTTATGAAGAACCTAAAATCTAATTCAGTCTTTAAGATATTTAAATTCCAGATGGAAGTTGTGCATGGTATACTATTTTGGACAAGAGCAATCCAAAAATGTTTAAAGTATATCTTTTGAACCATTGAATCAAATGAAATGATTTCGGTGGTATTAGAAACTTATGACAATGGGGGGACATGTTTCTGGAAGAAATTTTTATGTTATATTGTTCAAGGGTACTGGTGGCAAGACACTTAAGTATAAAGAACATAAGACAAATGGAAGGGCAAATTGGACAATTCTCATTCATTAAGGGCACAATTGGAAGAAAAAGTGTTGTCTTGCTTATAAATAAAGGAGAAAACGTGATGAGAAGATTCTAGAGAAGGAAAATGGGTGGATGAGGAAAGAGATATGAGAGAGAAAATATGAAAAAGAAATGAAAGAGAGAAAGAAAAGAAAATAAGCTAGGGTTTTAATTCCCTTAGCCTTTAAGAGAGATTTTGAAGTGTTCAAGAAGAGAAAGAGAAAGAGGAAGAAAAGAGCTTCCATTTGATCTAAAGTTCTCTTCATTTGGTGAAGAATCAAGGTTGTGTAGGTCACGTGTTCACATTCAGGCATTCCCAGAATTTGATAGCAAATGCGAATTTGGAGCGTACTGTGAGTAGACCGAGATGGTCTCACTTCATTGTTTGCTTTATTTGAATTTTGTATACATTTATCTCTGTATGATGAATGTGTATATGAATGTTAATTGGATGAACTAAGTGTATTGAAGTGATTTCTAAGTGTTTTCTGAATGTGTAATTGCATGCAGGTGAAAGTGTGAATTCTCAACTATATGTTGAATGCCGGACTATGGTCCGATGATAAGGGAATATGGTTGAATAAGAGCATGCAAATGTGAGTGATGCATTTCATCGCATGAATGCATGTAAGATAAAGGAAGTTATGACCAGAGTCACCAGGATAAAGAGCTTAAAGCTCATAATGTGATTAGAGCCTCGGGCTCAAGTGCGACTATACCCGGTATCCACTAAAGGATATGTGACATTATATGACACAGCTCAGTATCCATTAAGGGATATGAGCTAGTAGAAAGGCACTCGGTCATAACAACAATAATAAATAAAAGTGAGTCTCATACGCACTGCGTATGCATAATATGAATGATTTAGCGTATTGAATGTGAAATGTGAAATAAAGTGAAGTGTGTGAATTATGTGTTATATGATTGGGTGAGCCATCGATGTCACTCACTGAGTTCGCAAAACTCACCCAAAATTTGCAAATATTTTTTAGGGTCAAAAGAATACCCTGTTAGGCCAACGGGAGTATACCTACAACTTTCAAGTGAAGGATAGAGGTCGGGATCAGTTCGCGTCTACATTTGTATTTTCCCTATTTTGTATTGAATTGTATATTCTGCATCTTTTTATATAACTTTGGGTTTTAAATGACTCAAGTGTTTTGTATTTGTGAAAGGGCCTGAATGATTATTGAAAATTGTGTTAAGTGAAAATGTTTATGAATGAATGAGGGCCCAATTTGGGTATTGATTTCTGCATATATTGTGTTGTGATTTCAAAAAAAAAAGTATACCGATTTATGACTGGACGAGTGCTCTAGCACACCACCCTCGCGGGGCACGGACTCGGATATCACCATCGATGTCGGGTTCGGGTCATTGCGGGAGTGGGGTGCTACATATGTGGTATTAGAGCCTAGAAGTACTATCTTATATGGGCATTTTGAAATATGTGCCAAGTTATATGCATATGCATATTAGTCATGTCATAGCAGACAGCGACAAATAATCCCCTAGTATGAGTCACATACATGAGCATTTCTTTAAGAATCTGAGCAGTTAGATGCATTGAGAAAATAAAAGTTTATGGACATTTTGGAAATGAAAAATAGTATTTAGTTTTGTATGATGGATAAAGGTTTCCCCCCAAAGGGGTATATACCCTTGAGGGTGACATAGGTTTGAATAGGTATATTGTTATGGATTGATTGAGGAAAATGAGCATATGAGTCAAAGGGAGACTAAACTATACAGACATAATGAAATGAAATCAAACAATTGTTATAATCATAAAAGTATGAAGTTGGAACCAAAATGATTATGCTGGACCCCGTTCCCGGAGCCCAACTATCCAAATGTAGAACTAGAGACCGTTGGGCCCAAGTCCCGACTCCCAAGGCCGAACCCCCAGGTGACCCATCGGGCCCGTAAAAGGTATAAACTACGGAAACATATTTAACGTCATCACACAATCAGCTATCTAAGCGTATTCATTCACAAGAGAAACTTCGATTCTTCATACATTGCCGTTTTATAAAGTCAGACAAACTTCATACAGATCAAAGCTTACGACAAACACGTCTTAATACAAATACAAATGATGTTATATGATAACATGCTCAATGAACTATCCAAAATATAGGTACTAACCTAGTAAAAAAGTCTCTAACTATTGAGGAGCGCTCAATGCCTTGCAAGGATTTAACCGTCGTCTTGCGTTGCACCTGAGGAGGGAAAAATAATGGGGTGAGCTACATAGCTCAGTGGCTAATATATGTATAGCCATCGGTAATTAGTAGAAATTCAAACATATGTATAGATATATGTCTAGCAATTCTATCACTCATAGAAGAACAAGAAATTTACAATTTTATCATACCTGTTTCAGTTCAGACATTATCTCACAACATATAACATTCAAGATGCTTCATCATTGACAAATCAAAAATACAATGCACACACAAATGGCTCGAGAGTTCCGTGGGACAGGACGGATAACCTGAGGGTTATACCATAAACAGAACGAGTCCGATTTCTCAGGATCTCGTAGCCACAAGCGGGCAGCCGGGATAAGGCTTTTGTCTACTTGCACGTAACTAACAGGACGTTCCTCTCTTGCCCAAACAAAGCATCTATTAAGTTCCGTATGTTCAAAATTCCATGAATTCTTTAAGGCATAGCATATTCAGAATTACATACTCTTGTAACCAGTCTGCTCTGACATATTCAACCTATGCATCACATAAACACTTATTCACACATAGGCAAGAATTTGCCCAATCACACAATAACTATACACATATTACCCACCTATAGTCGTCCGATAATCCAAGTTCAGCGTTGTCCTTCCTCTTGCTCTTGGATCGGATCCTCTTGATTTCCTATATCAAACCAAGCAGAATTAAGAATAGAAAATTCGAAGCTCTAAGACTCTAGTTCTCAACGAATCAAACCTCATCTCATTTGGACATCTATAACAAAAGCTATGCCCAAAAGAATAAAACTCATCTTTGCTGG
>JANZLC010000008.1:11181392-11192279 GCA_026413385.1 Erythroxylum gracilipes | reverse complement strand
TTACTTGTTGAAGCTTCAAACTCTTCAAGATCTTCAAAACCCTAGCTTCCTTCTTTTCTTCTTCTTCTTTCCTTCATTCTCGTTCTCTTCTTCTTTTTCAACCAAAACAATATCTTCTTCTTCTTTTTATATCCTTAATAAGTGTGCAATATCTATTTTGCCCCTTGCCTAATGCCTTATGTCTTATGTCCTTAAGTGAACTTCCAACAATGCCCTTCATTCATTCTTATAACATTAATGCTTCAATTCAATTAATCTATGTCATAAAATCTTACCAATATTAACATAATAATTAACTCTACAAAATAATACCTTAAGGACCTCATAATTTATTCAAATCATACTTGATCCTCAAGAAAAATTTTTAAGGGCCCACATCTATGGTCGACTCTAAAAACAGCACCAGTTATTAAACAATCCCTGTACCCATGCGAGGCAACACCTGGGTCTCGGTGTTTAACCTTCTTGGTTGCTCTATCGTCTTCCATGACCTACAAATTAGGGTTCCTTAGAGGACTTGCCATCTTCAGATCAATTTCAATTAGGGTTTCTGTGGTTCAGATATCTGTTTTTTTAATAGAAATCTTTATGTCGTAATAAAAGTATAAAACAACATCCTTAACAAAGAGGGTAAGGAAATTTGTGAGAGGAGAAACTTCTGTCGGCTACTCAAGTATCCACCGTCTTCCTGCTGAGTTCTTCTATTTCACCTCCTGATTTGTGGTTAACTAAAGAAGTGAAGTTTAGAAGGAGTGGGGAAGCATAGCTGCGCAAGATCTGATCGGAGCGTTGCAAGAACTTGGATGGTCAAGCATCCGATGCTCTGCTCATTGGGTTGCTTAGTTCTCTCTCGTATGTATTGCTTCTCAATGACTACTTGAAGATCTAGGAAATGAAGTAACAAGAAGAGCAGAGAAGCCATAGCAACCACATTCGCGTATGCCGCTTTTCCTTGTATCGCCGCTTGCTAGTCTCCGAGCTTATTCGCCTCTATCAGTTTAGTATATGCTTTTCAACCTTCTTACTTTGATCTTGTTCCATTTTGAGTAACTCAAAACTTGATCAAATTTGGCCAAATGTTGTCCTTCCTTCAAGCTTCTTTTTACTTGAGCATTAGCATCTCAAAACAAGATCTTCAAAAATACAAACTCCCATTAATTTTCTCAAATTCTTGAAAGCAAGTAAACTAAGTGGCTTAGTTTATATATCAGTCAGCGATTCTTCACTTTTGCAGTACTTCAAATTAATTGTTCCATTGTTTCTCAAATCTCTAAGAAATAGTACTTCAAATAAATATGTTTGCTTCTTCCATATAGAAAAAGATTGAGCAAAGAAAAATATATCATCTCATCTTTTGACTCTCCCCTTTTGTCATTATCAAAAAGAAGGGGAAGAAACTAAACGGAAAAAGCAGAAAAACCATGCAATTATAAAAGAGCACAAATATTCAAATGTAAAAATCATTAATAGACATAAAATTTATTCACAGAAAACGTTAAAGAGAGTATGTTATTCATCGAAAATATCCCTTAAGAGAATCAATAAGGGTTCAAAAAAAGAAGAATTTGCATGTCATTAAGTTGATCTTAGATTCTAGTTATCTGACCACTCATTTGATCTTGATTGAGTCGGATGTCCCTCAGTTATTGTTGAAGGACCATATTGTTCGCATCTTGAGGAGTGATAGGAGCTTGTCTTTTTTGAGCAGGACCCAAGACAACTGCTACCCGTTCAATCTTCTTTTCCACCCAGACATTATCTGTTAACTTATGTCTAAATTGAAAGGGAATTGATGAATGATACTTAACAGGCTCGTACTATTCCAAATTGTCAAAAGATACATCATAATAAGCAAATATCTTGGTAAGCAGCATCCTATAAGGCAAGCATCCGGTAGTGTTCTTGTGACTGCCCTTATCCAATATAAAGCACATAATCATTGCTGAGAGGTTCCAATTAACTTTTAGCAAATTGTAAATAACATATGTGTCTAGTAAATTGCACCGTTCAACTGAGCTGCTTCTTGAGAAAATTGAAGTAGCAAATAGAGATGCAAGGCATCATGGCAATAAGTCCAATTATCTACACCAAGGTCTACCATCTTGTGTGTTTTTGATGTTAAGACAGATAAATTACATTACCTCTCCCATATCTAAATCAGCAACATCACACTTATGACAAAGAAAATCAATTCTGCCTATGGGAGCTATATCTAGCAAGTTTCCCAGAATTTCTTCAGTAAGCAATATTTCATATTCATGCATCAAGATATAATCACCAACTTTCCATCTATAATTTCCTTTTTTATATGTGTATAAAATGAACAAACCAACTCATCACAAACAGTCTCATTCAAGCTCAAGAAATTATGTCATCTAATAGAAAGTAAGTAAGGGAAAATAGGAATACCAATGTCATCAAACAAGAGGTGATGTAGAATCCTTCC
Source organism: Erythroxylum gracilipes (assembly GCA_026413385.1). NCBI lineage: Eukaryota > Viridiplantae > Streptophyta > Magnoliopsida > Malpighiales > Erythroxylaceae > Erythroxylum > Erythroxylum gracilipes. The sequence goes on along the minus strand of JANZLC010000008.1, from coordinate 11,189,833 downwards.
TATAACTACCTTCCTTTTCTTATAATATGCTTTATACCTTTGCTCAGCTTCTTTGGATTGAAAGGATTTTGGAGGTTTAGAGGGTTCTCCTCTCTCTGTTATAGAGATGTTCTTTTTCTTTGACATTTTAGCCTTAGGAATTTCTCTGAAGATAGATTCTTCTCGAGTGATAGGATCCTCTTCGAGTTCTTCAAGAATAGGCTCCTTACCTTTTTTGATTTCTTCTCTCTTTCTTTTTAAAGACACTTCTTCTTGCTTCGATTCATTGTCAAAGCTCTTTTCCTTTTCAACCACAAGCTCTTTCACAACCTACATTCGTGGTTTTTTGACCAAGCGAACTGATTCTTCTTTAGAATCATCGTCAAAGATGATCAAAGATGATCCAATGTTCTTTAGACAAACTTGAAACAATAGGTCCAGGTCGAGGTGTTGATGATGACCTAGGTGAAGAGATTTTAGGAGTGGCTTGTGCTTTGGTGGTGGTGAAGTTGAAGGTGAAGATGAAGGTGAAAACAAGGGAGAGAAGGGTCTAGAAATTGGAGAAGGAGAGAAGAAACTTTCCTTTCTCGGTACAATAGGCAACCCTTTACTAAAAACTCTCCCTACATAAGTAGGCTCTTCTTCACTTAAAGATTCTTCTTCCTCTTCTTCTTCTTCTTGTTCTTCTGACAAGCTAGGGTTTTGGTCGTCAAAGACAAGCTTTCTTCATTAGACTTATTTGAAGAGTCATATCTCCATTTAGTCTTTGATTCATGATGTTCAGTGAATGAATCGGAGGCTAATTCCTCTAGTGGTGATGACGAACGAATATTCTTCTTCTTTCTCCCATATGTATGTAAGGGTGTCTTCTGTATGGATTTTTTAAAAATTGGGGCTTTTTTAGAAAAAAGACAGTAATAGGTTCATAATAGGTTTTTGGTGTTTTTGGTGTAGGTGACCTAGAAGGTTCAGAAATAAAGCTTCAGATGCTTATTCAAGGTGTAGGGTTTTGCCATGGTTAGAAGTGGGTTTCCATAGTTTCCTTTGACCTTTCAATTTTGTTTGTGCCATTTCAAAAAAGGATTCTAGTAATTTCTTTAGAGATTTAATAAAGGAAGAGTTTGATTGTAGTGCAATAAAAAGAGATTCAAGGGATGACGAAGATAAGATGTAGGAAGGAACCGTTTCAAGGTATGTTGAACAATTTCTAAGAGTGGGTTTTATATGAAGACAAAAGAGCGCACACATTCCTAAAGGTGTATCGTTTCTGTATCTTCTGTTAGTTGTACATTAATTTGTTTATATGAAATGACTTCGGTTACTAACTGCAGCTTTCAAAACATAGATTCTCTTCTCTTTTGAACTGATAGGAGCCTTCTCAGTTAGAAGGGGCCTATTAAAATCTGCAAAAGGAAGTAGCATAAAATCTTCAAACAGAGTTAGATGTTTAATAGTCTGCACATACCAAGCTGTTTTCTTAACAAACAAAATCTATCTTCTGAAAGTGACTTAGTAAAGATGTCAGCTACTTGATTTTTGATATTAACATAGAATCATTTAATAGTTCCTTCTAAAACATGATCTCTAAGAAAATAATATTTAACTTCTATATGCTTAGTCCTAGAATGATGCACTAGATTTTTAAATAAATTAATTGCATTTGTGTTGTCACACAATATTGGAATATGACTAAAGTTTAGAGAGAAATCCTAGAGTTGATGGTTCATCCACAAAATATGAGCACAACAGCTAGCAGTTGCTATATATTCTACTTCAGTTGTGAAAAGTGATGTGCAATTTTGTTTCTTCTAGGACCAAGATAGAAAACATCCACTAAGGAATTGACAATAGCCACTTATGCTTTTCTTGTCAACCTTATCTCTTACGTAATCTGCATCACAATAGCCAACCATGTTGCATGAATCTGTTTTGGATACCATAATCCAAAGTCCATGGTTCCAAGATGTTAACGAAAAATCCTCTTGACTATTTGAAGGTGACTTTCTTTAGGATTTGGCTGAAAGCTGCACAAAGGCACACACTAAGCATAATATCTAGTCCTGAACTTGTTAGATGTAGATGTGAACTAATCATTCCTCTGTATTTTGTTTCATTAGTAGCCTTGCCTACTTCATCCTTATCAAGCTTAATTCTAGTATACATTAGAGTTCCCATTAGTTTGGCAATTTCAAACTGATATTTCCTGATAAGATCCTTTATGTGTCTTAACTAATGAAGATTCCTTTTTCTATTTGCTTGATTTGCAACCCAAAAAAGAAGGATAGTTTAGCCATCATACTCATTTCAAACTACCCTACATTAAAGCTAAGAATTCTGCATAGAAAGATAGATTAGTAGCACCAAATATTATGTCATCAACATATATTTGAACTATAAGCAATTTATTTTCCTCTTTCTTAATAAATAAGGTTTTATCTACTTTTACTCTTTCAAAGTTATTTTCAAGCATAAAGTTACTTAACCTGTCATACTATGCTCGAGGAGCCTACTTTAGACCATACAAAGCTTTTATTAATTTCATCATATAATTTGGATGGTTTACATTCTCAAAACCTAAAGGTTGCTTAATAAACACTTCTAATTAATGTATCCATTTAAAAAAGAACTTTTGACGTCCATTTGAAATAATTTGAAATTTCTATAATATGCAAAAGCAAGTAAAATTCTGATAGACTTTATTCTAGCAACAGGAGCATAAGTATTATCAAGTTGTATCCTTGAGCTACAAGTCTAGCTTTATTTCTTATCACCTTACTATTTTTGTTAAGTTTGTTTCTATATACCCAACGAGTTCCAATGAATGACTTGTTTTATGGATCAGGTACCAGATTCCAAACTTAGTTCTTGTCAAACTGGTTTAGTTCATCTTTCATAGTTGAAGTCCAATTTTCATCAACAAATGCCTCTTTAATAGTTTTTGGTTCGAGTTATGAAACAAATGCATCATATATGTTTTTGAAGGATGCTCTTATTCTTAGACCTTTTGAAGGATCTCCTAGAATATATTAAAGTGTATGAAGACCTCTCCATTCTTTTTATGTCTTTTTACTATGGATATCTAGTGTCCTTTGCAATATATGAGCCTATTGAGATGTACTTAGAGAAGTAGTCCTCTGTCCTAGCTTCAGAAGGACCTTCTTGATCTTATAAATTTGAAGGCACTACTAGTGAAGTTTGAATTTGTAACATATCTTTAGGGATCAAAGGATGCTCTTCATCATCTGAATCAGCAGTTGTGTTAAGGTTAGTGCTTCGTCAAATACTACATGTATTGATTCTTCTATCTTCTTAGTTATTTTGTTGTAAACTCTAAATCCTTTACTAACAGTGCTATCTCTCATAAATATAGCTTCATTAGATCTTACATCAAAATTTCCACGATTGTCCTTACCATTATTCAACAGAAAACACTTACAACCAAAAGCTCGAAACTAGGTAATATTCGACTTTCTTCATTTCCACAGCTCACATAGCATGGTCCTGGCCATATCAGCAAGGGTCCTGTTCTTTCTCTTAACAACTCCATTTTATTGAGGAGTCCTTAGACATAAGAAATTATGAGATATGCCATTATCATCATAGAAATCTTTAAATTTTTTGTTATCAAATTCACCTTCATGATTACTCCGAATTAAAGTAATCTAGTACCTTTTTTCAATTTGATTTTTTTTGTAAAACTTCTCAAAGACTTCAAAAGTATCATCCTTATTTACTAGGAAATGAACCTAAATAAATCTAGAATAATCATCTGTTATAACAAAAACATAATGTTTACGACCAAAACTTTAAGTTCTAGTAGGACCAGATAAATCCATATGTATAAGCATAAGTGGTTGGTTAGTAGTTACAACATTCTTGGGTTGAAAGCTACTTCTAACTTGTTTTCCTTTTAAGCATGCCTCACAAACTTGATTATTCTCAAAGTTTAAATTTGTTCATCCTCTTACTAACTCATTCTTAGACAATTTTGATAAAATTCTCATGCTAGCATGTCCAAATCTTTTATGCCTGATTAATGAGTCCTTTTCTAAAGACACAAAACCCTTAACTTTTTTAGAAGACATGTCTTCCAGTTGAGCACAATATATATTCTGAATTCTAGGACCAACAATCATAATGTTATTGTTATTATTATTAATTATTTCGTAATAAGATGCATAGAATGTGACTCTATATCCCTTATCATATAACTGACTTACACTCAATAGGTTATGTTTCAAACCATCAATATAGAAAACATTATCAATAGAAGTAGAGTCTGAGGCACTGATTTTACCAATTCCAGTGACCTTTGCTTTGTTTTTGTCTACAAAGACAACATTACTTCCATCTTTGCTTTTAATATAGTTGAAGTGGGATATTTCTCCTGTTGTGTGTCTTAAACAGCCACTGTCAACTATCCATTTATTTTCTTTTGTCACTATTCTGAAGCATATCTGCATTATGTATTATCTCAATTTAGGTACCCAAACTTTTTTGGTCTTTTAGTTTAGCAGTCTGATCTTTTAGTCTCCAAACATATATCTCAGATAACTTCTTCATTCTACGAATGTTACAAGAATGAGTAATACATCCATGTTTGCCACAATAGAAGCATAAAACAGATGAATGAGAGTTATTGTCATTTTTTTATACAATAGGTTATTGCCTTTTTTATTATGGCTATTGTTGTTTCTAAGAAAGAAATTCTTGTACAACTTAATATTATTATCTTCATCATATCCTATTCTTGCCTTATCAAAGACAACCTTACCATTACCAAATAATACATTAAGATTATTCTTTCCATCAACAAAATTAGCTAGATCCTTTTCTAAAGATATGATTTTTTAAGCAAATTTGTCTTTTTCAAATTCTAGTTTAGCAACCTTTTCTTTTAATTGTTTTTTAATTTCCAAATCATTCTCAAGCAATGTGTTTTCTAACTGAGTCACTTTTACTTCCAAAAATTATTTTTCGAATTCCTTTTGCTTATAATCGTTTTCAATTTTAGAAAAATCCATATTCTTAGCCAACAAATTATTATTCATTTATTCTAATGATTTTATTTTATTTTTCAAAGATGCATCATTATTCTTAGACTTCTCCGCCTCTTTGAAATACTGCACAGTTAATTTCTTATAATGAGCATACAGTTCATAATATACATCTTGTAATTCATAAAATTTAATATTAGAGTCAAAACTATATACCTCATCTTCTCCCAAATCTATTGTAAGACAAACATTGCTCACTTATTTAGACTCTTCTTCATCAAAGTTTTCAAAATCGTCATCAGACCAAGCTGCAGTCATAGCTTACTTTCTAGGTCTTCTGTTTTCAGTTTTGTCCTTTTGACGAAGAGACATTCTGATCTAGTGTGTCTAGGCTTTTTATAGTGATAGCATATAATTTGATTATTTTTTGTATTATTACTGCTGCTGCTACCTTTTGATATGAATCTACTATTTCTAATTTTCTAATTTTCTTCTCTTTTCTTTATTAGCTTCTTTTTATAAAAATGTGCATGTTTTCTAACCGTAAATTTGAATTCATCATCTCCATCTATCTGTAATTCAGTGTCTCTTTCATCACCAATTAATAGAGTTAATTCATCAGTAGCTTTCAAAGTCATTCCTCTTTTATAGGAGGATCCTTCATCTCGTCTAACTCTTGTCTCATAGATCATCAAGTTTCCTCTTATCCAATCAAGTAAAATAGTGTATAAATCCTTTGTAGATTCTAGAACTATCATTTTAGGTCTCCATTCCTTTGGTAGTGATTTTAGAATCTTTGTTACGTGCTCATCATTGGGATATATCTTTCCCAAGTTTTTTAAGATTGTGATGATGTTTTTGAATCTTTCAAAGAATTTGTCTGTGGTCTCTCCTTGTTTCATGCTAATAGTTTCATATTGATTCATTAAAAGACTTATCCTATGTTTCTTTACCTCATTTGTTCCTTCAAAGCTAACCTGAAGTTTGTCCCACATTTCCTTTATTGTAGAACAGAAGGATATCTTTTCAATTACTATAGAGAGAGTTTACAAATCAAATGGTGTCTTACTTTAGCATTCAGCTGTACATTTTTTCTATCAACATCAGTCCATAATTCTACATCATTAGTAGTAGGAGATGTAACTCCTATTTTGATAGCTTGGCATACTTTAATATCCACAGATTGGAGATAAACTATCATTCTTTCCTTTCAATAGGAATAGCTATTTCCATTAAAATAAGGGGACTTTGTGATAGATTGTCCTTTAAGACTTCTTAAGTTGTTTGCCTTGATCTATCACGTGCTGCAAAACATAGTAAATGTGAAACCTCTCTCTGATACCAAATGAAAAGGCAAACACACGCAAAAGGGAGGGCGAATTGTGTGTGACTTGAAATTTTTTACAAGTTACTATCAATTCAAACATACAATAGGTGTAGCACCCTACTCTTGCAAGACATGTACCTGACATTTTAAGTAATATTTAAATACGTACCCCACAAAGGTGGCATGCTAGAGCACTCATATTCTCTTATAAGGCATCATAAAGAAAGACACAATAATTAAAAATCCAAAATTTCCTCATTTCATTTAACAAAAACCAAATATACATTGTAGCTTTATAAATCTTCCAAATATGTACATAATCAAGACTAATTACAGAACACACTACAAATATGAAGAATTATACAAAAATTTCTAACTAGATTCTTTAGTCTCAGCTAACCGACCTTTGAGCCATTTCTTCTATCCAAAAGTACAAGTACTATGCTTCTTATAGAGTCTCTCTGTCACTAGTGTCCTCTCTCGGTCCTGAAATATCAATGTTGCAATTTAGGTAAGTTTTACGAACTCAACGAAGTAACCATTCTTGATGATTCACTCAATTCATACAACACATCAACGTATAAAACCATATAATTCAAATCATTTTTTTATCATCATGTAGCATTACATAACATTCTGTTCACAATTTTCATGTTCTCATTCAAATACAAGTCAACGATACATTTCAATCATTCAAGCATACATTTTAAGTGTATATGCAATGCTCATGAGACTCATTTCTGATTATTACGTTGTTGTGATCGAGTTCCTATAGCTGTCCCGTAACCATTATAGATACCAGGCTCATTGTTAACTATCCCTTATCTGTTGGGGATACAGGGCTTATTATACATAGCAAGCCTTTGGCTCTTAATCACATTCTATGCTTTAAGCTCATTTTCAGTCGCTACTCAGGTCACAACTTTCATTATCTGATCATGCATTTATGTAATGAAATGCATCACATTCACATATATTCACTCAGTCATTTGATTTCACTTACACAATCACATCTACATTCACAATTCATATTTGTCATCGAACCTCGGTCTTACATTCAACAAAATATCGAGAATTCACATATTTCGTCAAATTCACATACAAGGAACACTTCCATAATCAATTTCACAACATAATTCAATACAAAATTTAAAACAGACAATTATTTAAGTGAGACCATCTAAGTTATTTACAATTTGCTCCAGAAAGCTATTGCCTCGAGGTGCCGACAATGTCTGGATTTTGACGCTTAATATGCTCTTCTAAATCATGCAATACATACACATTTATACACATCATAACTTTGCACAATTATAAGTATTTATTTATGAACAAATGTATATATGGAATATGTACAATGCATGTTCAATGACAATCTTGGGTACATTTCCTTAATATGCATCTCATAACCAATTAACAAGGTCTTTAAATCATTCCTTAATACCTAATATGCTTTCTTTACTTTAATTGCTCAATCCAACATCAACTAGGCTCATTCAAGATCATAATCAAGCCTAAATATCTCATGGGAAAACATTAATAAGTCAATCATTGATAAATAAATATATCTTGGGACAAAAGGTATAACTTTTGCTGTAGATGTTGGATTAATGTCATTCTAAGATGCTTTCAAAGAAGACTTCGAGATCTACAGCTTTCATGAAGACCCCAAAGGGATATTTTTCCGTATGGATATCCACTCAGTGGACATACACCCTCCCCCTTAATAGACATAAACGGGGCTGGGAAGTTTTTCAGACCCGAGAAGCTCCATTTAGTGGACCTAAAGTCCGTCTAACAGACATAAAAGAAGCAAGACTCACTCAAGAGCATTTCCAATGGTTTCTACATACTTTCTAACATCACGTTCACTCCTATTCTTCCCGAATTCACCTCCTCTAATGCTACATTATTTCATACCAATTTAACCACTAAATTGATTTCATTAAACTCTCAAACCTTAACTTATTTGATTCATCATTTTCACTAAAACTCATCATTCATGAAATCCTATCATTTTTCCAAACATATCTCATTTATAAGTATCAAACAATTTATATCCAACATTCATCATTTCTAGTTGATAACTTCTTCATGTATACCTCAATTTCAGTTCAATATCATCCACACACAAATCA